>JXCR01084935.1:36148-54811 GCA_002079205.1 Phalaenopsis hybrid cultivar | reverse complement strand
ATCAAATCAAGTGTTTCAATGAGAAAAATTTAGCAAGCCTAAGATTGCTAACTTTAAAGACATTAAAGAGCTTAATGCTAGAAGAATGATATATGATAAAATAAATTAGCATGGTTCGTTTGATGAAGCTCCTAAAATTTTATTTAGCTTTACTAAAATGTTAAAAGAAAAAACTATAAATATATTATAATTATCTATGACGACCTAGACTTGAGTTTGGAGAGAACTTAAAAATTTTAAAAATTCTAGAGTTCTGCTTAATGATCACCATCGGACAACGACCATTGTCAAACCTGTCATCACTAGACCGCTATTATCAACCATCATCATCCTGCCATCGTCATTTCAACGCCATAACCATCTGTTTGTCATCATCTAATCATAGTTGGCCTGCTGCCATCATCATTTCCCGACAAATATTTCTTGATTGTTGTCATCTATGTGGCATTACTCAATTGCTATCATTATCTTTGCTTTACTTCAAGCTCCACTAATATAGTTGCTTTTAATGAATTTTAAAAACTGTGGCTTTCCACTATATCCCTAACTAATCTACACAATCTATTAGCAATCAATCATCTACCTTTGTACTCTATATCTAGCCATGGAGAACGTTTANGTTTCCATTGCTAAGATGGAATTGATGATGATGAAACTCTTAGTCCTGTCCTAAGATGTCCATTGTTTGTATTTTTTTTTTTTTTGTCTTGCTGTGGTTCTTCATCATAGTTAGTTCATTTCTCATATAAATGTTTTCAATGCTTTCTTGCATGGCACTCTTAATGAATTTGCACTTTATCATAGTTAGGCCAAACTCATTTCTTTTTGTTTCTCGGAGACGTCCCATTATCTTGGAGTGTTGAAAAGTAGTCTACGGTTGCTCTTTCGTCCATCAAATCTGAGTATTTAGCTCTTGTGACCATTGCAATGAATCTTATTTGGCTATGTTGGTTATTACATGATTTCTCTATCTCCATCAATTCTGCAGCTCCCTATTGTGATAATATTTCAGCATGTTCTTCTATATTTCTTGCTTCTTTTCACTCCACGAGGTTTGATGAGATGAAACGGCTTTCTTCTCTATTTCTTCCTCATTGTTTTAAAAAGTATGCATACTTTTTTCATGTGCAGATTTATGATGCCAAGGTGTTATAAATCTAAATATCAGGCTTGATGTTGTATGTAAATATATAAGAACAGTGGTATGCATGCTAAAAAGATGGAGGATATTTAAATACGTATTAAAAAAATTTTAAAGGATTAATCTTGTTTTTACAGTCTCTTACCTTTTGAATATTTTATATTTAAAGTAATTTCTATACACACCATCAATTCTCACGTATTTACTTATCTAACCACTAAAATTTCAATTTTTTACATATATGCTACCTTACCTATACATGAACAAATGTATTTTTTTATATAAGTTAAAATTGTGGTATTTTTGATGTGATGTAAAAGATTTGAATGATATAAATATAAAAAGCAAAGTTTAGATGTTGCATGTGTAAATACGTATAGGGGTGTAAAGGAATCGAACACAAACGAACAGAGTTTGTGTTCGTGTTCGGTTCGTTTGAAATAAATTCGTGTTCAAAATTGTTTGTGAAATTACTGTTCGTGTTTGTTTTTTAACGAACGAGCCGAACACGTGTTATTCGGTAACGATGAGCTAGTTTGACATTCTTAATATTAATATATATAAATAATATATTATATTAATTATATAACTTATATTATATAAATAATAATATTTATATTAATATATTACTTATATAGTATATTAATATATTATTATTATTATTGTTTTATTATATTTTATAATTTATAAAATTTAATTTTTAAAAATATCATAAATTTTTTATATAAAATTATTTTATATTTCGAACAATAACGATTCGAACACAAACGAATGCATCACTGTTCGTGTTTGATTCATTTAACTAATCGAATGAAAAAAAATTTGTTCACGTTCATCTCGTTTACTTATCGAACGAATCGAACACGAACTCATTGATGAACCGAACACAAATTGTTCTCGAAGGACAAGCTTTTTTGACAGCCCTAAATACATATGAATCGGGTGGTACGTTTTCTTCACAAATGTAATGATCGTCTTATGAAATAAATGAATGAAATCATCATTTTAAAATGAATTTTTAACTATAATGCAATCAGATGAACCTATTGGCTTAACGATTAATTTGTTTGTTTGAAATTTTAAGCTAAATGACAGCCTATCTATAAAATAAACTGTCATTTAATGTCTTTTATTTTGTTTGGGCTTTGGATGAGCTACGGCGACGGAAAGGATGGCAGTCGTTTCGGACAACTTAGGAGTCTTACTTTCTAATAAGTTTTATATTTATATGTAATTTCAAAATTGTTATCTTAAATTATGTCTCTTAAATTTATGACATTTTCTTCCATCTTCTCTTATTTAAATTTTTAATCTCTCATAAATAAATTATTTTATTAAGCATTCTGTTATATTTATGTACTTATCATCAACTAACACATTATCTTACATTATCTTATAAAAATATTGTTCATAATTAAAAATCAATTAAATTAATACTTCATTCGAGTTAGCTTTCAGACCAACTAAAATAGATTTCAAATTTGCTTCGCGGTGAATTTAGCTCTAAATTAGTTAATCGTTTGAAAAATTGATACTCAGATCGTAATAAATGAGCTGAGGAACAAGATAGGATTTTGAATCAATTTTTTTCGAGGAAACTCTAGCTCAGCTCGAAATTGGATTGTTAACAGCTCTAATGATGTTGAGATTGTAAATTTAACTAATTTAGCTCGAAGATTGTTAATTGCTTTAAAATTGATTTGAATTTTTGATTGGACAGAGATCTGAATGACGAAAACGAACACAGTGAGCCAAAATTTCGAAACAAATTTTTCTAATAACTGATTTTGAGTCCACCTCAACATGACTCAAAATTGGATGGTTGACAGTAGGCTCTGATTTGTGTTAAAATTGGAATGTAATTGATTTTATGGTGAAATCCGTCAAAGTTGAGCTTGTTGTTATGGCATTATTGCCCGGAACAGCATTAGTTATTCCTTAAATTTTTGGTATTAAAATTTTACGATCAATAAGTGGTCTAAATAAATCTCAACACTTGGATCTGCTTTAAAATGAAATGCAACAGTCATTTGAAAGTATATTAAAAAAAATTTAAGATTTTTTACTGATTAAATTTTTAGTTAAGTATTCCCCTATATTTTTTTTTTTGAAAGATATCCAGTAAATTTAATCATAAAATTTGTTACGTGCTGGAAAATTTATAGTGATAGCGGGCCTGTTTGGGGAGAAATATTTACGCACGTAAAACGTATGCAGCGCTGCGTACGTCTGGGGGATTACTGGGAGGGTATTGAGGGTTATATCTGCGTTATACCCCATGTAACCTCCTTGTAACATAATTGTAACTTACAAATATATGAAAACAGAAGCGCGAAACTTACTTGTTACAGGGAGATTATAGGAGATATAACATGTATAGAACCACCAATACTCTTCCTTTAACCTACTAGACGAACACAACTCTATGCACTTCTTATGTATGCAAATATTTCTCCCGTTTGGGGCGGCTTAAGACTGCGGGGGGCATTTTGAAAACACCACCGTAGCGTAACGTCTCGATTGCATGTTTCACATATCTAAAACTGCTTTTTTAATTTTGTGAGACATGAGGGCCACGTTTCGTTCCTATTTTTTACGCCATTGCCCTGATTTTCCTTCGAACGCATCTCGCCACAGCAACGGATGGAGTGGGTGAGTTAAGGACGACATCAATGTCGTTAATGATCTGTGATGAAGCTCTGTACAAAGCTAAATTCGGAAGCTAGACGGAGAAGTGAGTCGTCATGGATGTGGAGGGAGGTGGAGGTGACGACAGAGAGAAGGGTCTTGATGATGAGTAGCTCGAGCGTTCCATCAGCGTGCGACTGGCAGGAGCAGGCCTCGTCAATGAGTCGGGCGAGGAGCTGCGCGTTGGGTGAGGAGGAGGGGTCTGCCTCGTCGTGCAAGTAGGAATGAGAAATATGTTTGTAGGTGCAGTCGAGCGCGGGCTTTGCGAGTTTTAGAGAGCCGAAGGAGCATGCAAAAATGAGGGGGGAAATGAACATCTCATACTCGGCTAGGGAAAGGTCGAGGAGGGGGGCAAGGATGGAGTTGGAGGAGGAGGCGGGAAAGGAGGGGGAAATGATTTGGAGTTAGATCTGTAAATATATAGAAATTGATTGACATGTATATAAATCTTTCATATTTATATTCTTATAAAAAAAATTGAATTGGGTATTTTTCTTTATTAATTTTTTTTAAATTGAATTAGTTTTTTTTAATTAATTTTCTGACTTATCTTTTCTCTCTTAAATAATTGTAGTATCCAAAATAAAGGCAGAATGATCATTCATCCAAAATCAGCAGTTTTTAAAATGCACAAACCAACAGTCAAACAACTTATTTAGATTAGTTGTTGATCAACATCTTATCTAGATAAGCTGGATAAGCTGCAGCTGCCCGAAGCAGACCCAGAGTGATAATTTAACATATTGATGTTGTACGAAGATCTAACATACAAACATATAACTAAAAAGTAGCATTCTAACATACAAACAGATAACTAAAAAGTAGCATGAGAAGATACCATGATTTTTTAGTAAAGAAAATTCGGAAATGGAAAAAATCATAAATTTCGACCCATTCAAAATAATCCACTATATGTGAGTAATTAAAAAATCTAAGGCTTGTTGGAATTCTCCAATTGAGATATTTGATTTGAATATAAATATGCTAACTATTGAGTTCATTTGATTATTCAATTGACAATCAAATATCTCAAAAAAAACATTAGCTATATGGGTTTCATTGAATCCAAATCGAACTAATTTTGATATCATCAAGTTCGTCTTGTCCAGGCAGATAGTTTGATTATAAAATTGTTGAAATCGAGACTTTGAATAATCTTGACTTGAATATGAAAAATGTTGTGTTTTCTTACGTGAAATTGAAGAGGCGGAAGTGGGAGAGAGAGAGGCGAGGGCGGGTAACACGTGTTTTTACAAGGTGTTGTTTTTGCGTGCTTGGCAGAAGGAAGAAGAATATGGTGGAAGAAGATAGTTGCTTGTATTGATTTCTTCTTATTGGCTTGTGACAGAAAAGAAATAGTTTTTTTCTCTTTTACGTAGTTCTTCTTCTTCTTCGGTGTTCTTGCTCTTGGGTGAATCTCAGTGTAAAAAGAGAGAGAGCAAGTGAGAGATCCTGTAATTGTCGACGTGATCAAACTAGGGGTGTAAACGAACCGAACACGAACGACCAGTGCTCGTGTTCGTGTTCTGCTCGTTTGAAATATAGTTTGTTTGAAATAGGCTCGTGTTCAAAATTGTTCGTGAAGGGTCTGTTCATGTTCGGTTCGAAGTGTTCGGATTTGTTCGGAATTGTTCGAATTGTTCGAATTGTTCGGAATTGTTCGAATTATTCGAATCGTTCGAATTCGAAATGTTCGAAATGTTCANCCTCATAGAGTACCTCAATTATACGTAACCTTACTCCCTGGAATTGGTAGAATTCTTCTTGTCCTAGGCGAGGGCAAGTAACCTAGATTAATGTTTTTGATGCCGTAAGAAGAAAATTTAATGATATGTCACAGTAAAAGGAGCAATAGCTGATAAAAATCATAAAAATTATGGCCAATTGAACCAAAATAATGTTATTCAATCAAAACATGATGTTTGTAAACCACCACTAACCTAGTGACTCAGGAGCAACTAATTGCCCAATTCATTAAGGTTCATGACCAACGATAAATAACTAAAGATGTTACTAGCATTAAAATTATTGGCGTCATTTCAATAACTCCGCAAACACCACATCAACTTCGATTGAGCATCCAGCCCATTGAATGAGTTCTCGCACTATAATTCTTTCACTCTTGAAGTCTTAAAGGAACCTGTACTCCAAACTTCAAAGCCTCGTAGTTTAAAATGCCTAAAAATATATTTAAGAATGTTTTATCTCTATATAACATCTCAGATGCAATAGCGCGCAGAATCGTCGTCACCATCTTTAACAACTTACCAAAAAGCTGGTTCAGATACTTGTCTCCTCCTAATTTAGGCACATTTCCTAGCCCAATTTCTAGCTTTCACGTCGCTAAAAATTTAACATTTTCTTTTCTCCCTTAAAAAGAGGAGGGGGAGAGTGTAAGGGATTACAAGGCTAAATTCAACAAGGCTTCTTGTGATGTCATTGACGATGAAAGTCATTAGCAAATTTAATGTTCATCCTAAGACTTAGACTAGTAACTTCTAAGTTATTTTAAAATTGGGGTGATTACATACAGGGCACCCAAAACATTGTTATTTAGAAATCAAGCACCCTCTTTCATACATTTTTCAAATTCTCACTCAAATATCAAGGGTCATGATAAGAGAACAACCCATATTTTTCATTTTTAACAAATTCACAATGATTTGATCTTATCATGCATAAATGCATCGGTTTCATAGTTCAAAAAATCACCTAGATGCTTGATTTGTACATAGCAATGTTTTCTGTGCTCTGTATGTAATTATGCCTATTTTGTCAACAACAAAAAAAAAATGGAAGTGTACTTAACCACCTAAGTACATTAATATAGAAGTACTTGTGCATGAATCTTAATATGCCGCATGGGGTTCATCTTAATCTGCTGAGAAGAGAGAAGAAATTCTGTCTTCTCAACTCGATAAGGTATAAAAAGCCTAATTTCTCTGACCATGAGAACCAATATAGAAAACAACCACTTATTGATCCAAGAAAGCATCCATCAGCCTTATCGCCTACCAAATATGCAGATGTTCGTCTCCCTCCCCTAGATCAATTATTATCTACCAATAAAGAGGCCATCCAAGAGAAAATATATTTAACTTGCTAGCATCTACGAAGACGTCATTCGCCTCCATAAATATGTCTTTCACCAAATCAACTCGGGTATAGATTATCATAGCCTACTCAACTCCTTTCCAACTCCTCAAAGTCAAACTTGTCAGGGTCTCAACTCGCTAGGCAATTTACTCTCAATACTCGCCAACCCATTTCATAAAATCACCAAACATCCTCCAACAAATATAAACATTAAAGCTCTGTTTGGCGCAGCAGCTGCCCCAGGAAGCTGGGGCAAGGAAGTTGGTTATCTATTTGGTGCAGATGTGTGAGAACAGCTGTCCAACAGCTGTTTCTGGAAAAATAATCATTCTACCCCTGTTTAATGCAACTGTTTAAAATAGAACTATGACACCGACAAATTCGATAATTCAAAAGCAGAAAAACATTTGAAAACATAACAATAGTACGAATACACCACTCACTTAGCAGTGAGTATCAAAGGCGCTATGAAAAAGAAAAAAATGACAATATGATGTTATATTATCAATAATTATGCCAATGATGCTTACAAAAACGATTATTTTTAAACCAATTCCATACTGCAAAGGATGCTTAATCTATACTACTTCAATGCCAAAAAGTAAACCCATTTGTTGAATAGCAACATAGCTGAGAGGAAACAAACAAATATTTTTAAAACTAATCGTTACTGCCAACAGCAGTGGTACACCCAGATCAATCAAAGCATGATGAACCACGCAATATTCGATGAAATGCCTCCAAACGCATGTTGCATATATATCTTCTTATAAAGAGGATCAAAGAGAAGGCATTCGACTTAGGAAACAAGATAGTTATTAATGGATTTGGTCAAACAAAGAGGAACCTTAAACGGGAGAGAAGAACTTGATCATTTCAAGAAGCCAATGTCGGCTCCCTTCTGCCATAAGTGATCAGGTTGACAAAGAAACAAGGAAAAGCAAATAGGAATAGCTCAAAACAGGGAAAAAGGGGAAAACGAAGTATTTACCTAGGGGAAGTCGGTTAACCCACGAAGGAGAGAGCGACACTGAGAATGGGGGAAGATTTTTGCGAAATCGTTGGTGCTATGGCGCTGGAGCGTCGGCTTCGCGAGATCGGTTGTGCATCGGGGCAGAAGAGAAGTCGAGGGGAAAGGAATTCGGTCGAGAGGGTATGCGGGGGCAAAGCCGATAATTTTCAGTCGAGAACGCGGGTCGCGGGGGACAACCCGCGGCCCTGCTTTCCGCCGACTTTTATATTTGCAGCCTGGGGCCGCAAAGCGATGAATAAGTGGGGCCAAACAGACCCTAAAACCTCCACAACGGTCTTTCCTCAAGAGCATACCACAATCCACATGAACTCATTCTCAATCTCCCTAAGAGTTCACTAACTTGCTCCCGATGCTCAAGAAAGTGACCCAAGAACCATTTCCCTTCTCGAAGAGCCTACATCTGCTTGGTTTTTTGGTGAGTTCAACTCTACTAACCCATCTTAACAAATCAAAATCCATTTGGCCCCCTTAATAACTTTAAACTACCCACACCACTAGCGAATTCGAGTATGTTGGCCCCATTAAATGAAAACCGAATCTACTCGTGTTTTTTGGTGAGTTCAAATCTACTTGTCCCTATCGAGAAGCCTAGGCCTACTGAAACCAATCAACCAAAGAACTCAAATTCAAATCAACTGTCACGCATCATAAATTTTTCAAACTTATAACTTTATGTTTTAAATTTTTCAAAAAGAAATGTATATTTTCAGACAATACAAGTACATTTGAAAATAAGAAGACAATTAAAATGCCACAAAAATTCACTTAAACAATCATAAATCTCAAAGCATTTTGGATAAAATAACTTCTAAAGTCAAATTAAAGATCATTTAAACTCTTATTTTAACAAATTTATAGACAAATTGAAAATATTGATAAAGCTAATTGAAAGCATAAAAAATAGTCTAATATGAATCCAAATAAGTTCAAATAAAAAATCTAAAAATGGGTAATAATTTTGAGAATTAATTAAAGAATGGAATGTGCTACAAATCTCAAATAGTTATAATCAAATCAAGTGTTTCAATGAGAAAAATTCAGCAAGCCTAAGATCTGCTACTTTAAAGACATTAAAGAGCTTAATGCTAGAAGAATGATATATGATAAAATAAATTAGCATGATTCGTTTGATGAAGCGCCTAAAATTTTATTTAGCTTTACGAAAATGTTAAAAGAAAAAACTATAAATATATTATAATTATCTATAACGACCTAGACTTGAGTTCGGAGAGAACTTAAAAATTTTAAAAATTCTAGAGTTCTGCTTAATGATCACCATCGGACAACGACCATTGTCAAACTTGTCATCACTAGACCGCTATTATCAACCATCATCATCCTGCCATCGTCATTTGAACACCATAACCATCTGTTTGTCATCATCTAATCATAGTTGGCTGCCATCATCATTTCCTGACAAATATTTCTTGATTGTTGTCATCTATGTGGCATTACTCAATTGCTATCATTATCTTTGCTTTACTTCAAACTCCACTAATATAGTTGCTTTTAATGAATTTTAAAGACTTTGTCGCTTTCCACTATATCCCTAACTAATCTACACAATCTATTAGCAATCAATCATCTGCCTTTCTACTCTATATCTAGCCATGGAGAACGTTTATTCTTTCTTTACAATTTTATTTTTTTGGATAGCTCCAAATCAAACTTTGAACTTGATTTATTTTTAAAATCTAACATCTTTTAACTATATATATATATATATATCGAAAAGGAATAGAAGATCCTTACAAGATGAATATGCTTATGGGATGAATTCCTTTGGGCTAATGTGGTGGGAAAGAGAGGCTAGAACAATTGAAGTGATATGCCACCAAAAAAAAATTATATAATCAGACACAAATTTTAATAGGCTAACTTCCAAATTCAATTTAAAATCATTCANATGAATTCCTTTGGGCTAATGTGGTGGGAAAGAGAGGCTAGAACAATTGAAGTGATATGCCACCAAAAAAAATTGTATAATCAAACACAAATTTTAATAGGCTAACTTCCAAATTCAATTTAAAATCATTCGAGTTTCGTTAAATTTATTCAAATGCTCTTCCCAAAATCTATAAATAAAACCCAGTTTTCAACATAAAGAATAGAAGAAGAAACTAAGAACTAAATCCATAATCTTCAAAAGATTGCCGCCCACCACCACTAGTAGTTGTCATAGCCTGGTTGTTATTCTCAAGGGATTGTTGACTTATCTTTGTAATTCGATCAAAACATTGCAACCTCATCTACTCTACTTAAAGAGAAGAGCAAAATTCTCTACATATATACCTCGAAGGCACGCTCATACAAAAACCTTGCTGGAAAGTTAANGAGCAAAACTCTCTACATATATACCTCGAAGGCACGCTCATACAAAAACCTTGCTGGAAAGTTAGTAGTTGACAAAACATTATTAGAAAAACTCTTTGAAAGTAAATGGATGGTAGATCTATATTCAAAAATCTTAAAAGATAAAAAGCCGCAAAATATATATATACTTCAAGCCTCGGAAAAAACATGTGCACTAAAAAATTTCATAAAGCTAGAAGTCTTGAAGAATACAGATAATCAAAAAGCTATATGCCTCAGAAGGTACAAACACGTTGGAAATTTCAAAAGTTAAANTTAATGGATTTGGTCAAACAAAGAGGAACCTTAAACGGGAGAGAAGAACTTGATCATTTCAAGAAGCCAATGCCGGCTCCCTTCTGCCATACGTGATCAGGTTGACAGAGAAACAAGGAAAAGCAAATAGAAATAGCTCAAAACAGGGAAAAAGGGGAAAACAAAGTATTTAACTAGGGGAAGCCGGTTAACCCACGAAGGAGAGAGCGACACTGAGAATGGGGGAAGATTTTCACGAAATCGGTGGTGCTAGGGCGTTGGAGCGTCGGCTTCACGAGATAGGTTGTGCACCGGGGCAGAAGACAAGTCGAGGGGAAAGGAATTCGGCCGAGAGGGCATGCGGGGACAAAGCCGATAATTTTCGGTCGAGAACGTGGGCCGCGGGGGAGAACCCGCAGCCCCGCTTTCCGCCNCAATCCACATGAACTCATTCTCAATCTCCCTAAGAGTTCAACACATCTAACTTGCTCCCGATGCTCAAGAAAGTGATCCAAGAACCATTTCCCTTCTCGAAGAGCCTACATCTGCTTGGTTTTTTGGTGAGTTCAAGTCTACTAACCCATCTTAACAAATCAAAATCCATTTGGCCCCCTTCATACTTTAAAGTACCCACACCACTAGCGAATTCGNCAATCCACATGAACTCATTCTCAATCTCCCTAAGAGTTCAACACATCTAACTTGCTCCCGATGCTCAAGAAAATGATCCAAGAACCATTTCCCTTCTCGAAGAGCCTACATCTGCTTGATTTTTTGGTGAGTTCAAGTCTACTAACCCATCTCAACAAATCAAAATCCATTTGGCCCCCTTCATAACTTTAAACTACCCACACCACTAGCTTTATGTTGGCCCCATTTAATGAAAACCAAATCTACTCGCTTTTTTTGGTGAGTTCAAATTTACTTGTCCCTACCGAGAAGCCTAGGCCTACTCAAACCACTCAACTAAAGAACTCAAATTCAATTCAACTGTCACGCATCATAAATTTTTCAAACTTATAACTTTATGTTTTAAATTTTTCAATAAGAAATGTATATTTTCAGACAATACAAGTACAATTGAAAATAAGAAGACAATTAAAATGTCACAAAAATTCACTTAAACAAGCATAAATCTCAAAGCATTTTGGATAAAATAACTTCTAAAGTCAAATTAAAGAACATTTAAACTCTTATTTTAACAAATTTATAGCCAAATTGAAAATATTGATAAAGCGAATTGAAAGCATAAAAAATAGTCTAATATGAATCCAAATAAGTTCAAANCTAAAGTCAAATTAAAGAACATTTAAACTCTTATTTTAACAAATTTATAGCCAAATTGAAAATATTGATAAAACGAATTGAAATAAAAAAAAATAGTCTAATATGAATCCAAATAAGTTCAAATAAAAAACCTAAAAATGGGTAATAATTTTGAGAATTAATTAAAGAATGGAATGTGCTCCAAATCTCAAATAGTTATAATCAAATCAAGTGTTTCAATGAGAAAAATTTAGCAAGCCTAAGATTGCTAACTTTAAAGACATTAAAGAGCTTAATGCTAGAAGAATGATATATGATAAAATAATTAGCATGGTTCGTTTGATGAAGCGCCTAAAATTTTATTTAGCTTTACTAAAATGTTAAAAGAAAAAACTATAAATATATTATAATTATCTATGACGACCTAGACTTGAGTTTGGAGAGAACTTAAAAATTTTAAAAATTCTAGAGTTCTGCTTAATGATCACCATCGGACAACGACCATTGTCAAACCTGTCATCACTAGACCGCTATTATCAACCATCATCATCCTGCCATCGTCATTTCAACGCCATAACCATCTGTTTGTCATCATCTAATCATAGTTGGCCTGCTGCCATCATCATTTCCCGACAAATATTTCTTGATTGTTGTCATCTATGTGGCATTACTCAATTGCTATCATTATCTTTGCTTTACTTCAAGCTCCACTAATATAGTTGCTTTTAATGAATTTTAAAAACTGTGGCTTTCCACTATATCCCTAACTAATCTACACAATCTATTAGCAATCAATCATCTACCTTTGTACTCTATATCTAGCCATGGAGAACGTTTATTTTTTCTTTACAATTTTATTTTTTTGGATAGCTCCAAATCAAACTTTGAACTTGATTTATTTTTAAAATCTAACATCTTTTAACTATATATATATATATATATCGAAAAGGAATAGAAGATCCTTACAAGATGAATATGCTTATGGGATGAATTCCTTTGGGCTAATGTGGTGGGAAAGAGAGGCTAGAACAATTGAAGTGATATGCCACCAAAAAAAAATTATATAATCAGACACAAATTTTAATAGGCTAACTTCCAAATTCAATTTAAAATCATTCAAGTTTCGTTAAATTTATTCAAATGCTCTTCCCAAAATCTATAAATAAAACCCAGTTTTCAACATAAAGAATAGAAGAAGAAACTAAGAACTAAATCCATAATCTTCAAAAGATTGCCGCCCACCACCACTAGTAGTTGTCATAGCCTGGTTGTTATTCTCAAGGGATTGTTGACTTATCTTTGTAATTCGATCAAAACATTGCAACCTCATCTACTCTACTTAAAGAGAAGAGCAAAACTCTCTACATATATACCTCGAAGGCACGCTCATACAAAAACCTTGCTGGAAAGTTAGTAGTTGACAAAACATTATTAGAAAAACTCTTTGAAAGTAAATGGATGGTAGATCTATATTCAAAAATCTTAAAAGATAAAAAGCCGCAAAATATATATATACTTCAAGCCTCAAAAAAAACATGTGCACTAAAAAATTTCATAAAGCTAGAAGTCTTGAAGAATACAGATAATCAAAAAGCTATATGCCTCAGAAGGTACAAACACGTTGGAAATTTCAAAAGTTAAATCTCTGATGGTATAATTAAATTAAAAATCAAAGAAGATTATAAATCTAAGAAAATAGAGGTTAATCAAAAATTTTATAAGACTATGAGTCTCAAAAGGTAAAAAAGCATAAAAAATCTCAGAAGTATTATAAGTTTTATGAGATACTAATATACTCAAAAATCATAGAAGGCTAAAACCCTTAAAAGATACAAGTACACTCAAAAATTTCATAAGGTTAAAACCGAAGAACGTCCAGATTCATTTAAAAAACTAATGTCTATTGTTTTATATTATCTACAAACATAGAACTTAGAAAAAATTAAAATAATCATGCTCCCACCTGAAGGGACAACATTTCAATTACAGTTTATTGGATATCAAGAAAGATTAATCTTAAAAATATATAATAATTTGATCTTCTCTTGGGTACCGTCTTGAAAAAATCAAAAAAAATATTATATAAAGATAGAAAGGTCATCAATTATGATCACTTCGATCTTATATTTTCATTGAACTCATACATTCAAAAGTATTATTTTAAAGCAATATACAGAGCTATTGCATCTGTAGGAAATCATCAAGCACTACATCAAAATCACCGACAATTTTTTGTGATATTTTATAGCCTTCAAACTCTATCACAGCTTCTGTTGGACAGTCTTATCTTCCTCGATGTTTGCGGCAAGACTAAAATTATGTCTCGATCATAACTCATTGGTATTCAAAAACAATATCTTCGAACAAATATTCTCTTTTTTAGAAGTTATTAGCTTAACCAACATTGACATACAATGTCATCATCAAGCAAAAAATTCAAATCTCATTTATTTTAAGGAATGACCAGAACCTTGCCATTAACATTGTAGATTTTGACTGCGTTCAAATTCAATTTGACTATGAAGGTCAGCCAAATGATCTTGGTAGAGATATATTGGAGCCTGCAAAAAGGAACTACATTAAGCCTAAGCAAGATTGGGTTTAACCTCTCTAAGAGAATAAGTTAAAGCTTACAATAAAGAAGAGAGAAAATATCAAACTTTCCTTCATCCAAAGATATTTATATATATAATGAAATCATAGTCACTCATGATTTTAGACATCACGTCATCAATCTCTAAAAACCTTAAAGTTTGGCTGGATCATAATCTTACAAAAGAATTGATCAGAACTCTACCAGTATTAGAATATCCAATACTGTTAAAATAATGCCCACCCCCCGCAACATTAATAAAAGAAAATCTCCAACTTCTATTGGAGAAGCATTAGCCCACCCTCCCCCGCAACATTAATAAAAGAAAATCTCCAACTTCTATTGGAGAAGCATTAGATCCTGAAAGAAGATACATCTGCCTATCCAAGACAGTGTCAAACCTCTATACAGAAGAAGAATGGAGCCTGCGAAGAAAACATTATGCATTGTCGATATAAAACAATAAAGAATCTTTCTTAAGAAAGAAATTTAATCTTGCAATAAAAAAAGAAGATAAGTGAATTTTCATCTCCTCTACTTAGAGAGAAGAGTAAGACTTTGTACTTTAAAATATATAGTGAATTATTTTGATTGAACTGGGCTGTGTGATTTAGATAAAAGTGTTTTGTTGTGACTTCATATAATAAATTGAGCCCATTAGTCTCCATTTATCCCCCTATTCAAAGCCTGAGTAGGTTAGACCCATACCATCACCAAGATTTTGTATCCACAAAAGAGTGGTGTTTTAGTGGAGTGGGGTTGAGTTTTAAGGATGTGAGAAGCATTGTTTTTTAGTTAAAATAGAAATAGGAAAATTTTAATCAGTCATATGAATATTTTAACCTAATTAGAATATCATTTTAAATATGTAATCTGAACATGTGGCAAAAATACTGTAATTAAAAAAATACTTCTACCAATGCCGACTTTTCCTCGGCACAAGTTCTTTGCCTGAATTTGATATGATAAACAAAAATACAATCTTAGTATATTTTGCTTACCTGAATTAGCATGATTGTGCCCCAGTTCTTCCCTACATTAATGGTAGCCAGTCTGAGAAAACATGTTAAATCCAATCCAGGTGATGATCTCACCTCGAATCATTCTGGTTCTATGAACCAATCCAACCATAAGTCACGAATTCTATGAAGTGGAGTATAAGGAGAACAAGTTGAAGTTCTCACGGGTCCAAAAGCTTCCTGATGAATTGGCACCTATATATCATGGTCAAAATGACATCCCTCAAACTAGCAACATCCGCTCACCTAGTGAATGATTTCAACATAAAGATGATTAAGCTAGACGAATGGCATGGCCGCTTACTTCCCCTCAGGTCCGAATAGTCAGGCCTTGGGATAGTTTTCAAACCTAGAATTCATCTATTACAAAGAGGTCATACATGATTTTATTGCTTAATCATGAATCTCCTTGTAAAATTTACTTTTTTGTCATTTGGAATTGTTAATCAAAAGAATGCCCCCGGCAACCTCATTTAAGCAGGCAGGAACGAGCCCCTTTTTTTAACCCATTTTTTCTACAGAAAATGGCACCAACTATCAAAGCTTAACTTGATCAGAATTACAATCTGATCCTGCTTCAATCCATTTGTTGGTTTTCAAATAAAATCTCTCATCAGAAACAGAAAGAAGATTGTTGATAGACGATCCCTTTCCTCTGTTTGCCATCTTTATCTCATACCTGTACCTGATCCGGTCATCCAGATTATAACCTAAGAAAGCAGGGAAACTCAGCAGTTCCCTGACCTCTCTTTCCATATCGTTGATCAAGAACTGCATCTTCTTCCCCAGTGACTCGCAGTTATACTGCAGCACTTGCGGGTGCTTCCTGCTCATGGCCAGCACATCCTCGCAAGAGAAGCCATAGCTGAAGAAAAGCTCAATTACTTTCTGCATGTTCTCAGTGCTCGTCCTGGTCACCGCACCAACGGCCAAAGCCATGTCCCTGGTCCGATACACGTATCCCAGCTTAACAAGAAACGCCAGCTTCTTGGCAAGGTTCTCCTCAAAGGACAGGCTAGTGAAAAGAGGAGCCTTGACGAGAAACTTAAAGATTTCCTCGGCATCCAAGCCGCACTGTTCGAGGAACTCAATTCTGGAACTAAGCTTCCTCTCTATGCTGACGCTAAAGATATTGGGGTACACAAGCGCTATCTTGAAGAGTTGTCCACCAGTGAGACCAACAGATCTCCAAAACTCCAGGTGTGACTGAAGGTGCTCAACCGTATATGCAAGGATTCCTGGCAGTTTACGGATCAAGTGAGAAGAGGACTCTTCATCGCCGCCAGCAAGATTAGCGAAGAACTGGGCANGCCCTTGGAAGTGGGAAGCTAGATTTGGGTTGATGCTTCTTGGACAGATCAAGTGAGCGAGCTCCAGCTTATCTATCAATGGAGAGTTGCCGTCGATACTGTAGCGTTTACTTCAGGACCGCGCGAGGACGCAGTGCCGGGCGGCAGCGTTACTGGATGCAGCGATAAAGCTGGGTGAGCTGTACAGCTAAATTAATTATTTTTAAAGTGTTTGATAGCATGTTATTGACAGGATTTAATCAAAAATTTAATTTAAATTCAACTAAATTCTTAAAAAATAAACATAAAATCCAACATCTATTATATTGAATTTTTGAACATTTTGTCTTCTTCTTCCCCGATTCGTTTTTTTATGACGTAAATTTGGGAAAAAACGATGCTGATTATTTCATCATTATTAACTGGATATGATAAATGTAAATTTATGAATTTAGTAAATTTGATAAATTTTATTTAATGTAAATTTGGGTTAGAGAAAAACATTGTCTTAGGCTCTGTTTGGGGCCGCAGTTTTTGCGCGGCGCGCCCAAAACCGCGGAGAGCAATTTTGAAAGTCCGTTTGTTTCGTAACTTCGCGGGGGCGGTGATCCGAAGCTTTCGGGAAGCCGACAACAAGATAATGCCCGTGGCTCCGCTTTGCCCCTAAAATTTTTACTCTCACGACACTTTTGCCCTAGCGTCCTCCTCCGCGTCTTCCCCCTCATGCGAAAAAAGAGAAGCTCGTTTTCTGCTCTTCTCCTCCTCCCTTTCCTCTTCTCCCATCGCCAGCTTTGTATATCGTTTGGATCTTTAATATGTGGTTGCATGAAGGGGTTACGAAGCATTAGAAATCGATTTAAACGAAGGATTTGTTTTCTTGCTCATAGTTGCTCTACATATGATGGAATTTTTTTTTGTTCAATGAAGTATAGCAATACGATAATGGTTTTGGAAAATGTAGTAATTACTTTGCATTTCTTAGCAATACTATGTTGTATGAAACCTAAACTGGAGAACTGCATTTCTCTGTTGGATACATTGGGATATTTTTCAGGTGTTATGGAGTCATTTCGTGATATGGCTGNGTTCAAATTCAATTTGACTATGAAGGTCAGCCAAATGATCTTGGTAGAGATATATTGGAGCCTGCAAAAAGGTTAAGCCTAAGCAAGATTGGGTTTAACCTCTCTAAGAGAATAAGTCGNTCTTGGTAGAGATATATTGGAGCCTGCAAAAAGGAACTACATTAAGCCTAAGCAAGATTGGGTTTAACCTCTCTAAGAGAATAAGTTAAAGCTTACAATAAAGAAGAGAGAAAATATCAAACTTTCCTTCATCCAAAGATATTTATATATATAATGAAATCATAGTCACTCATGATTTTAGACATCACATCATCAATCTCTAAAAACCTTAAAGTTTGGCTGGATCATAATCTTACAAAAGAATTGATCAGAACTCTACCAGTATTAGAATATCCAATACTGTTAAAATAATGCCCACCCCCCGCAACATTAATAAAAGAAAATCTCCAACTTCTATTGGAGAAGCATTAGCCCACCCTCCCCCGCAACATTAATAAAAGAAAATCTCCAACTTCTATTGGAGAAGCATTAGATCCTGAAAGAAGATACATCTGCCTATCCAAGACAGTGTCAAACCTCTATACAGAAGAAGAATGGAGCCTGCGAAGAAAACATTATGCATTGTCGATATAAAACAATAAAGAATCTTTCTTAAGAAAGAAATTTAATCTTGCAATAAAAAAAGAAGATAAGTGAATTTTCATCTCCTCTACTTAGAGAGAAGAGTAAGACTTTGTACTTTAAAATATATAGTGAATTATTTTGATTGAACTGGGTTGTGTGATTTAGATAAAAGTGTTTTGTTGTGACTTCATATAATAAATTGAGCCCATTAGTCTCCATTTA
>JXCR01084935.1:8310-35963 GCA_002079205.1 Phalaenopsis hybrid cultivar | reverse complement strand
CCGCTTATAAGCCTCATCGTGATCTATCCAAGGTGACGACTTAACAATGAATTTATATACCTATATTGGATCTATAAAAAATCATTGAGACTCAAATCAAAGAATTCATGATAATAACACGTACAAGTTACAATAATATATCGCACTCACAGCAAAGACTAAAAAAAGTTCAGCATATTCATATTTTTATATAAAAATTGTTAATTAGGTAAAGTGCTTTTAGATATACAAGCCAAAAATATGTACATCCTTTCATACATGGATAATAAAATAAAATGGAAGAAAAGCAACAAATAAGCATTCATGGAAGCTTCAAATTGATCGTCTTCCTCATTATCTTGCTCTCTAATGAGTTCCATCTAATGATTGAGGTCATTCTAGGATGGCGACAATATTTCTTTTTGCACCAAAACTCAAGCAAGATTTAATTATCTCTCACAATGATCCGCTAGCAATTCCTCATATTCATACATCTACTTAAGCTCCTTCGTGAATTCATCATGCATCCTCCTTCAAGCTATATCCTCAAGTCCACAGCCTCTTCCTCGAGCCTTCTCTTCAACTCAGTGTCCTCTTTAGACTTCATCTCCAACACTTCAAAGGTCGTGGCTTTCCCCTCCATCTCCTTCTTTTGTTTTGTGTATTGTTCGAGTTCCTTTATCTGTAGTTCAAGCTACTCCTTTAGTATGATAAAATCACTTTTCAAAGAAGCATTTTGAGAGTGATAGTCCCTTAGCTCGTCAAGGGAGTTGACTTTCACTTTCTTTGAATGTTTTACTCGCGCTTGAAAGGAATTGGGTTGCTTAGAATCCTCCACGGATTTATCCTATAGCTCCTCGTTCCTTTTCAATAAAACATCTAAATTCTCCTCGGCTTTCGAGCGAACTTGTCTTAGTTTACATGCTCCTTGCAAAACTCATAATGAAACAAAATTACAGCATACCCCAATTACTAAGAAACAACCAGACTCTCAATCAATGGAGCATGGAAGACCTTCCCTTTCTCTTTGCCAACCACTCCAAGTTTGTGGAGTGGATGACTAGGCCCTACTAAAAGAGCTTTTTGTAGTAGTCTTTTTAGCTCATCCAGTCTTGGCCTAAGTACATGAACGCTCAAGTTTGAGCAATGTAGGTCATGAAGAGGCGACCTCCCATATTGAAATCCTCTAATGTGGAACCTGCCACATTTGCTCGTGAAGGGGCCAAACCAACTTCTACTTTTTTATCAACCAAGTCGTGTATGACTCCAAATTGGCTAAAAAAATTTGATTTAAAGTTTCAGCTCTTAGACTGGCTCATTTAGATCCAATCTTAATTCGAGGGTGATTAATGATCATTTAGCTAAATTCACATCCCAAGGACCTGGACACTTGGTTCCTTTGTCCTAATTTATATAGATTAACGATTGTTCAACCTATATTGCATGTTTTCCATTTAATTTTTAATGATTGTGAATGAACTTAAGGGTTTTGTGATCCAAGAGAAGGACAAAATTGGTAAACAATAAATAATGATTCCAATGATATAATGCATATACTATGACATATAATTCTTTGTGTTAAGTTAAGTATCTTTGACAAAAAAAAAACATTTAATATTTCACTAATAAGGATAATTGGATGTCCCTTTAACTAAGCACAACTCTAATGCTCATGTTTGATGCATTGCATTCCACCTCAAAGGCTTGATCAAAGTCTGGAAGAGCCAACACTTGTGTTGATGCCATTTGTTGCTTCAAAAAATTGAAGCTAGCTTGGACATTGTTATGCCAATTAAATTGCTCATACGTAAGAATATATGTGATTGGGGCAATAATTTGTTGATTTTTTTTTATAAATTTTTGATATAATAATCCAAATCCATGAAACTCCGCATCTTGATTGAGCTGGCCCCAAATACTATAGCTAAAATTAGAAATCTCAAAAGAAAAAAAAGAAGAAGTATGTTGCTGACATTTCCTTGGGTTGGCAAATAGCCATTTCTTTTGAAGCACCTCAAAAACCAATCGAAGGAGTTGAAGATGTCTTTCCAATGTCTGGTTGTACAATAGAATATTGTCAAGTATACTACTACAAACTTACACAAAAAAGGCTGAAAAACTATTGGTCATGAGATGCATGGCCATACTACGTGTGTTAGACAATCCAAATGACATTACCATCCACTTGAATAATCTATCACAATTAGACCTTCATTCATCACTTGCTCTTGTTTGTATCTAATGATAGTATCTTTGCAAGTCTATTTTGTGGGAAAACGCTGCCCCATGCAATTGATAAAAAATACTGTCTATTCGAGGAATCAAAATTCTATGTTTAAGTGAGATTTTGCTAACAACACAACTATAGATAAACATATGAAAGTGTCATATTTCTTTGGCACTAATAGGAAAAAATTACACAAGGACTAAAACTGGGTTGCACAAATCTTTTAATAATCAATTCCTCCACCTAACAGCTCAACTCCTCACGTTCATCAAGCCTCGTATGATAAGAAAGTCTAATGGGAATTAAAACACTTGTAATAAAGTATATTGTGTGTTGGTTCACATGAATTGGAGGTAGGCTAACATGTACTTCATTTACCATAACATCCTGAAAATTTTGTTCAAGTGGATAAACTACCTATGGAATGGATGAATCTATTTCATTTTCCTCTATAACCACCAGTAGAGAGCTTTGATTTGTTTCTTGCAGAGCTCTAATTAGAAATAAAGAGTATGAATTTAATTTGTTTTCTATAACCTCTACTTCAACCATAAACTTTGACTAGATTAAATTGTCTATTCTCTCCATCAAATTTGCTAAAACAAACCGCTTTCCATTATGAATTAATGAATAAGTATTAGAAACTACATCATGGATGGTCTTGTGGTCATATTGCCAGGGTTGTTCCAACAAAAATGGGCATGCATTCATTTCCACCACATTGCACCAAACATTCTTTTTAAAACACCCAATGAAGAAATGAACCAAGTAGTCTATGTTCACACCCACTTCATTTCCCCTTTGAATCCATCATAACCTGCAAGATTGGGGACGACTCTCAATTTTTAATCATGGCTTTTCTGCCAATGGTATTGCCACCATATTTTCATGGATTTAGCTATTAATAATTAATTGACACATCTTGTCTTGTACATTATAATGTGAATGAAAAAATATTGTGTCGTAACCATGAATCATCTTCACTAGTATTTAGTGATCTTTAATGAACTAACGACTATATTTTCAACTTCTTTACTTGTATCATCTTTTATGTCTTTCTCAAGTTCTTCAATAAAAGAAACTCTTTGATTCAAAAAATTGGATGCAATATGTTTGAACGCACGACACTTAAAACATTTACAAGTAGCCTAGCTCTAGTATTGCTTACTGAAATGCTTTTGTCTTAATTTTGAATGGAAGCATCCGCTCAACTAGAGGTGATTTGATAGAAAAATTAACCAGATCTTGAAAGACCAACAAGAATGTAAATGCAGAACATTCATAATGGAGGGTTGGAGCCCCCAAGAATCATGCAATGGTAGTTTCTTCTGGTTCCACCAAATCACATTTGAGCAATAAATGCTCAAATTTAACAACATATTCTTCTAATGTTAAATGGTTTTGTTGAAAGTGGCAGGTTTTCAAAAATTGATCTTACGACATTACTTGTTGTAATTTTTCTTCATTATTGCCCAGATGATAGTCATGCTTTGCTCTTCACAATTAAAAATTCCTTCTAAATTTTCACACCACATATAGGCATTTTTTTAGCTCGATCATTACATGTTTAACAATATAATCAGGTGAAATTTCTTTAATCAAGTTGACGAACTCATCAGGGTCCAATTACACTTCAAAGTCCAGAATATCTACCTTGACTAAAAAATTTATAAAGACTCAATGTCTAAGCTGTTTCAAAGGTTTCCTACCCCGATTCATCATCACTAGAATTTTGANTGAGTACAATATGCTTTACTTGAATTATAGTAGGCTAACATTCTTTTGTTTGTAAAATGATCATCCATTAAGCTCATNATTTATTTTTATTAGGATATGACTTAATATAGAAGCATGCATTTATTAATTCTAGCATGGCAATTTAATGATGTCTAATAATAACTACGTTCAATATTGATGTCGTGGTTTACACTTCCTTTTTTGCCAATGAACTTCCTGGAATTGAATCTAGAGATGTAATTCACTGTCTGAAAACTGTAAATTTTTAGAATTAAAAAAAATGCAAGAAGCAACTTACTTTTTATTTCTCTTCATCCCCCATAGCTCAATATAAATGTTATTTATATAACTAACAACAGCATAGAAAGTCACACCGACACACACGAAAAGAATAATCATAAAGAAAATAGAGTACATTCTTTGTCCAATACTCTAATTCTAAACTAATTAGAAAAAGAAATGTTTTAACAAAAATGTTTGTGGCTATTATGAATCACTAAAAGTTACTGCAAACTTTTTCAACACCGATGTTATTCTGTTGGGGTGAGGAGAACTAGGCTCATAATGCAATGTCAACTCGGCAAAATTTAAATTGGCTGACACTAGAATCCTCTAGAAGATTGTTTTGATAAGCATTATTATTGATTTTCATTATAATTTAGAAGGTTCGAACAGCTTGAGGTTTCAATTCCCCAAAGGTCTTGTTGGGTATCATTATTTTCATAGTTGAATCCATACAAAACCTCATTTTCTAAATCTTGCAGATTTTTGGGATTTATTGACCTAGGCTTGATATTTAGCATTTTGCTTCTCAGTCATTTCCTGAACCTGACATTGTAAATGTTAAATCTCTTTGTTGTTGTTCGGATTCAACAAGTGAAATGCTCCTTAGTTCAGATATCAACACACAAAAGGATCACATTCTACATAGCAGGATTGACGAGGATAACTTACTTTCCCTATCGTCCAAGCTCCTTCAGTTGCATCATGTTCATTTATCACTATTTTCTTACTCAAAAAGAACATTCCAATTAAATATATTTTGAGTAAGTTATGCAAGGCCCTCCTTTACCCTATTTATAGACTTCACGAGGAATGGTTGTCATGGCAATGACAGAGAGAGCAATAAACAGACGTTACATTTTCATCTAAGCCCATTATGAAATATATTGTCATTTATTAAATTTATTGTTAATTATATTAGATTTTCTTTTTCAATAAAAAACTCTCAACATGTCTCATCCGATAAGTCTTTCGTATGTCACTGACATAACCTGACAAAGCATGGCCACACAAGCTGACCGGGTCATGGGTTGGTTTAACTAATTCCGCGTCAAAGAATGAAATATTTTTTTTTCCTTTCTTTTTTATCCTAGCTCTCTACCACTTTAACCGATTTCATATTAGATTATTTTATTACTCCTTTGAACAAGCTTAGGCGAGCTCAAATGAGNATTTATTTTTATTAGGATATGACTTAATATAGAAGCATGCATTTATTAATTCTAGCATGGCAATTTAATGATTTAACAAAAAAGGTTGTGGTTATTATAAATCACTAAAAGTTACTGCAAACTTTTTCAACACCGACGTTAATCTGTTGGGGTGAGGGGAATTGGGCTCATAATGCAATGTCAACTCTGCGAATTTTAAATTGGCTGATGCTAGAATCCTCTAGAAGATCATTTTGATAAGCATTATTATTGATTTTCATTATAATTTAGAAGGGTCGAACAACTCGAGGTTTCAATTCCCCAAAGGTCTTGTTGGGTATCATTATTTTCATAATTGAATCCATACAAAACCTTATTTGCTAAATGTTGCAGATTTTTGGGATTTATTGGCCTGGGCTTGATATTTAGCATTTTGCTTCTCAGTCATTTCCTGAACCTAACTTTGTAAATGTTAAATCTCTTTGTTGTTGTTCGAATTCAACAAGTGAAATGCTCCTTAGTTTAGATATCAACACACAAAAGGATCACATTCTACATAGCAGGATTGACGAGGATAACTTATCATCATAAGCTCCTTCAGTTGCATCATGTTCATTTATCACTATTTTCTTACTCAAAAAGAACATTCCAATTGAATATATTTTGAGTAAGTTATGCAAGGCCCTCCTTTACCCTATTTATAGACTTCAGGAGGAATGGTTGTCATGGTAATGACAGAGAGAGCACTAAACAAACGTTACATTTTCATTTAAGCCCATTATGAAATATATTCTCATTTATTAAATTTATTGTTAATGATATTACTTGACACATCAAATTTTAAAATGGAATTGTAAAGATTCTCTTTTTCAATAAAAAACTCTCAACATGTCTCTTCCGAGAAGTCTTTCATATGTCACTGACATAAACTGACAAAGCATGGCCACACAAGCTGACCGGGTCATGGGTTGGTTCAACTAATTTCGCGTCAAAGAATGAAATATTTTTTTCCTTTCTTTTTTATCCTAGCTCTCTACCACTTTAACCGACTTCATATTAGATTTTTTATTACTCCTTTGAGCAAGCTTAGGCGAGTTCAAATGAGCTATTCATCTCACTATTCCTCAACATTTGAGCAAAATTTAAATTATCTAATAAGTAATATACATTCCTTTCAACATGTCAAGTTGAGTTTGACTTTTCTCCCTTTTTTTTCTAAAAAGGGCAATGAGTTGTGTGAGTCGTTGCTACTAATGATGGCAAGATCCGCTTATAAGCCTCATCNTTAAATTATCTAATAAGTAATATACATTCCTTTCAACATGTCAAGTTGAGTTTGACTTTTCTCCCTTTTTTTCTAAAAAGGGCAATGAGTTGTGTGAGTCGTTGCTACTAATGATGGCAAGATCCGCTTATAAGCCTCATCGTGATCTATCCAAGGTGACGACTTAACAATGAATTTATATACCTATATTGGATCTATAAAAATTCATTGAGACTCAAATCAAAGAATTCATGATGATAACACGTACAAGTTACAATAATATATCGCACTCACAGTAAAGACTAAAAAAAGTTCAACATATTCATATTTTTATATAAAAATTGTTGATTAGGTAAAGTGCTTTTAGATATACAAGCCAAAAATATGTACATCCTTTCATACATGGATAATAAAATAAAATGGAAGAAAAGCAACAAATAAGCATTCATGGAAGCTTCAAATTGATCATCTTCCTCATTATCTTGCTCTCTAATGAGTTCCATCTAATGATTGAAGTCATTCTAGGATGGCGACAATATTTCTTTTTGCACCAAGACTCAAGCAAGATTTGATTATCCTCTCACAATGATCCGCTAGCAGTTCCTCATATTCATACATCCACTTAAGCTCCTTCGTGAATTCATCATGCATCCTCCTTCAAGCTATATCCTCAAGTCCACAACCTCTTCCTCGAGCCTTCTCTTCAACTAAGTGTCCTCTTTAGACTTCATCTCCAACACTTCAAAGGTCGTGGCTTTCCCCTCCATCTCCTTCTTTGTTTTGTGCATTGTTTGAGTTCCTTTATCTGTAGTTCAAGCTAATCCTTTAGTATGATAAAATCACTTTCCAAAGAAGCATTTCGAGAGTGATAGTCCCTTAGCTCGTCAAGGGAGTTGACCTTCACTTTCTTTGAATGTTTTACTTGCGCTTGAAATGAATTGGGTTGCTTAGAATCCTCCACGGATTTATCCTATAGCTCCTCGTTCCTTTTCAATAAAACCTCTAACTTCTCCTCAGCTTTCGAGCGAGCTTGTTTTAGTTTACATGCTCCTTTCAAAACTCATAATGCAACAAAATTATAGCATAGCCCAATTACCAAGAAATAACCAGACTCTCAATCAATGGAGCTTGGAAGACCTTCCCTTTCTCTTCGCCAACCACTCCAAGTTTGTGGAGTGGATGACTAGGCCCTACTAAAAGAGCTTTTTGTAGTAGTCTTTTTAGCTCATCCAGTCTTAGCTTAAGTACACGAACACTCAATTTTGAGCAATGTAGGTCATGAAGAGGCGACCTCCCATATTGAAATCCTCTGATGTGGAACCTGCCACATCTGCTCATGAAGGGGCCACACCAACTTCTACTTTTTTATCAACCAAGTCGTGTATGGCTCCAAATTGGCTAAAAAAAATTAATTTAAAGTTTCAGCTCTTAGACTGACTCATTTATATCCAATCTTAATTCGAGAGTGATTAATGATCATTGAGCTAAATTCACATCCCAAGGACCTGGACACTTGGTTCCTTTGTCCTAATTTATATAGATTAACGATTGTTCAACCTATATTGCATGTTTTCCATTTAATTTTTAATGATTGTGAATGAACTTAAGGGTTTTGTGATCCAAGAGAAGGACAAAATTGGTAAACAATAAATAATTATTCCAATGATATAATGCATACACTATGACATATAATTCTTTGTCTTAAGTTAAGTATCTTTGACAAAAAAAAAACATTTAATATTTCACTAAAGAGGATAATTGGATGTCCCTTTAACTAAGCACAACTCTAATGCCCATATTTGATGCATTGCATTCCACCTCAAAGGCTTGATCAAAGTTTTAAAGAGCCAACACTTGGGTTGATGCCATTTGTTGCTTCAAAAAATTGAAGCTAGCTTGGGCATTGTTATTCCAATTAAACTGCTCATACCTAAGAATATATGTGATTGGGGCAATAATTTGTTGATTTTTTTTTATAAAATTTTGATATAATAATCCAAATCCATGAAACTCCGCATCTTGATCAACAGGCCCCAAATACTATAGCTAAAATTAGAAATCTCAAAAGAAAAAAAAAGAATTAAGTTGTTGACATTTCTTTGGGTTGGCAAATAGCCATTTCTTTTGAAGTACCTCAGAAACCAATCGAAGGAGTTGAAGATGTCTTTCTAATGTCTGGTTGTACAATAGAATATTGTCAAGTATACTACTGCAAACTTACACAAAAAAGGCTGAAAAACTATGGGTCATGAGATGCATGGCCATACTACGTGTGTTAGACAATCCAAATGACATTACCATCGACTCGAATAATATATCACAATTAGACTTTCATTCATCACTTGCTCTTGTTTGTATATAATGACAGTCTCTTTGCAAGTCTATGTTGTGGGAAAAAGTTGTCCCATGCAATTGGTAAAAAATATCGTCTATTCGAGGAATCAAAATTCTATTTTTAAGTGAGATTTTGCTAACAACACAACTACGATACACATATGAAAGTGTCATATTTCTTTGGCACTAACAGGGAAAAATTACACAAGGACTAAAACTGGGTTGCACAAATCTTTTAATAATCAATTCCTCCACCTAACAGCTGAACTCCTCACATTCATCAAGCCTCGTATGATAAGAAAGTCTAATGGGAATTACAACTCTTGTAATAAAGTATATTGTGTGTTGGTTCGCATGAATTGGAGGCAGGCTAACATGTACTTCATTTACCATAACATCCTGAAAATTTTGTTCAAGTGGATAAACTACCTATGGAATGGATGAATCTATTTCATTTTCCTCTATAACCACCAGTAGAGAGCTTTGATTTGTTTCTTGCAGAGCTCTAATTAGAAATAAAGAGTATGAATTTAATTTGTTTTCTGTAACCTCTACTTCAGCCATAAACTTTGACTATATTAAATTGTCTATTCTCTCCATCAAATTTGCTACAACAAATCGCTTTCCATTTTGAATTAATGAATAAGTATTAGCAACTACATCATGGATGGTCTTGTGGTCATATTGCCAAGGCTGTTCCAACAAAAATGGGCATGCTTTCATTTCCACCACATTGCACCAAACATTCTTTTTAAAACACCCAATGAAGAAATGGTCCAAGTATTCTATGTTCACGCCCACTTCATTTCTCCTTTGAATCCATCATAACCTGTAAGATTGGGGACGACCCTCAATTTTTAATCGTGGCTTTTCTGCCAATGGTATTGCCACCACATTCTCATGGCTTTAGCTATTAAGAATTAATTGACACATCTTGTCCTGTACATTATAATGTGAATGAAAAAATATTGTGTCGTAATCATGAATCATCTTCACTAGTATTTAGTGATCTTTAATGAACCAACGACTATATTTTCAACTTCATTACTTGTATCATCTTTTATGTCTTTCTCAAGTTCTTCAATAAAAGAAACTCTTTGATTCGAACAATTGGATGCAATATGTTTGAACCCACGACACTTAAAACATTTACAAGTAGCTTAGCTCTAGTATTGCTTACTGAAATGCTTTTGTCTTAATTTTGAATGGAATCATCCGCTCAACTAGAGGTCATTTGATAGAAAAATTAACCACGTCTTGAAAGAACAACAAGAATGTAAATGCAGAACATTCATAATGGAGGGTTGGAGCCCCCAAGAATCATGCAATGGTAGTTTCCTCTGGTTCCACCAAATCACATTTGAGCAATAAATGCTCAAAATTAACAGCATATTCTTCTAATGTTAAATGGTTTTGTTGAAAGTGGCAAGTTTTCAAAAAATGATCTTACGACATTACTTGTTGTAATTTTTCGTCATTATTGCCCAGATGATAGTCATGCTTTGCTCTTTACAACTAAAAATTCCTTCTAAATTTTCCCACCACATATAGGCATTTTTTTAGCTTGATCATTACAAGTTTAACAATATAATCAGGTGAAATTTCTTTAATCAAGTTGACGAACTAATCAGGGTCCAATTACACTTCAAAGTCCATAATATCTACCTCGACTCGAAAATTTATAAAGACTCAATGTCTAAGCTGTTTTCAAGGTTTCCTACCCTGATTCATCATCACTAGAATTTTGATTGGACATGTTGATATCCAGGGGTGATACCAGACTTTTTTTTGAGAGGGAAGGGGGGGAGCAACCTCCCCAGACCCAATATTGGAGGGGCTAGGACAACAAAAGACAAAGTGATATTTTAGAAGGGATAAAAATGATAATTCATGAGGGACAAAAGGCTAAATTACCCTCTCGTATAAGTAAGAAATTAGAATTTGAGGGAGGGCAATTGTTCCCCCCAACACCCCCGCCCTGACCATTTCTGGGGTCGCCTCTATAAAATATCATCAGTCTCGAGCCCCTCAGCCTCTTCCCTTTGCTCAAATTTAGCAAGACGTTGCTGCAATGATTAATTTCCCTTCTCAAATCTCCTATCAACACTCCTTACAATGATCGTTGTTGGTTCCTTCAAGGTGGCATCTTTCCAGCTCTGATACTAACTATTGCATGAGAAACGATATGATAAAATTCCAAGGCTTACACATCCTTCTCGTGCCAATAAACTTCCCAAAAATGGATCCAGAAATGTAATCCACCACCTGAAAAACTATGAATTTTTAGGATACATGAAATAAAAGCTAGAAAATATCTTCTTTTTTTTTCCATTTTTCTTCATCCTCCACAACTCAAAATGCATTGTTACTTATACAACTAAAAACGACATAAAAGAACACATTGCCACACATAAAAAAGTAACAAATAATATTGATTATATTCTCAATCCAAACTCTATTTTTAAAATGTATTTTAAAAGAAAATTCTCAGCTACTATGAATCATTATAAATTGCTACAAACTCCTTAACATCGGCGTCAAATATTATCAATCGCATATGAGTGGGACGAGAATGCTTCAATCAACTACCAGTTAAATAATATAACATCAACTTGAGAAGAATTCAATTAAGACAATTTGCTTGAAGCATACTTTTTCAAAGCAAGAGTGAACATTGATTTGCCATAAGTGGATAGTCCATAATAACTAAGGTTGAGTACAATATGCTTTTCTTGAATTATAATAGGCTAACATTCTTTAGTTTGTAAAATGATTATCCATTAAGCTCAATAAAGTGGCATTTGCATACATCTAGTATGAACGATCTTAAATAATATTGGCTATATCTGTCCGACTGTCCGGCACTTCAATCATGATGGTTGGATATAGGAAAGCCAGCATACTCGAGGGCACCAAAATCCATCCGCCGGCGGGCTGTATTGGTTGCACAACTTTAGNGGGGGTGGGGACAACCTCCACAGACCCAATATTGGAGGGGCTAAGACAACGAAAGACAAAGTGATATTTTAGAATGGGCAAAAGTGATAATTCATGAGGGACAAAAGACTAAATTACCCTCTCGTATAAGTAAAAAATTAGAATTTGAGGGAGGGCAATTGTTCCCCCCAGCACCCCCGCTCCGACCCTTCCTGGGGTCGCCTCTGTAAAATATCATTAGCCTTGAGCCTCTCAGCCTCTTCCCTTTGCTCAAATTTGGCAAGGNGGGGGGGACAACCTCCCCAGACCCAATATTGGAGCGGCTAGGGCAACGAAAGACAAAGTGATATTTTAGGAGAGGCAAAAGTGATAATTCATGAGGGACAAAAGACTAAATTACCCTCTCATATAAGTAAAAAATTAGAATTTGAGGGAGGGCAATTGTTTCTCCCAACACCCCCGCCCCAACCCTTCCTGGGGTCGCCTCTATAAAATATCATCAGCCTCTTCCCTTTGCTCAAATTTGGCAAGATGTTGCTGCAATGATTAATTTCCCTTCTCAAATCTCCTATCAACACTCCTTACAATGATCGTTGTTGGTTCCTTCAATGTGGCATCTTTCCAGCTCTGATACCAACTATTGCATGAGAAACAATATGATAAAATTCCAAGGCTTACACATCCTTCTCGTGCCAATAAACTTCCCAAAATTGGATCCATAAATGTAACCCACCACCTGAAAACTATGAATTTTTAGGATACATGAAACAAAAGCTAGAAAATATCTTCTTTTTTTTTTTCCATTTTTCTTCATCCTCCACAACTCAAAATGCATTGTTACTTATACAACTAACAACGACATAAAAGAACAAATTGCCACACATAAAAAATGTAACAAATAAAACTGATTATATTCTCAATCCAAACTCTATTTTTAAAAATGTATTTTAAAAGAAAATTCACGACTATNAAATTCCAAGGCTTACACATCCTTCTCGTGCCAATAAACTTCCCAAAATTGGATCCATAAATGTAACCCACCCCCTGAAAACTATGAATTTTTAGGATACATGAAACAAAAGCTAGAAAATATCTTTTTTTTTTTTCCTTTTTTCTTCATCCTCCACAGCTCAAAATGCATTGTTACTTATACAACTAACAACGACATAAAAGAACACATTGCCACACATAAAAAAGTAACAAATAAAATTGATTATATTCTCAATCCAAACTCTATTTTTAAAAATGTATTTTAAAAGAAAATTTACGGCTATTATGAATCATTATAAATTGCTACAAACTCTTTAACATCGACGTCAAATATTACCAATCACATATGAGTGGGACAATAATGCATTAATCAACTACCAGTTAAATAATATAACATCAACTTGAGAAGAACTCAATTAAGACAAGTTGCTTAAAGACATACTTTTTCAAAGCAACNACTATTATGAATCATTATAAATTGCTACAAACTCCTTAACATCGGCGTCAAATATTATCAATCGCATATGAGCGGGACGATAATGCTTTAATCAACTACAAGTTAAATAATATAACATCAACTTGAGAAGAATTCAATTGACAATTTGCTCAAAGCATACTTTTTCAAAGCAATAGTGAACATTGATATGACATAAGTGGATAGTCCATAATAACTAATGTTGAGTACAATATGCTTTACTTGAATTATAGTAGGCTAACATTCTTTTGTTTGTAAAATGATCATCCATTAAGATCAGTAAAGTGGCATTTGCATACATCTAGTATGAACGATCTTAAATAATATTGGCTATATCTGTCCGACTGTCCGGCACTTCAATCATGATGGTTGGATATAGGAAATCCAGCATACTCGAGGGCACCAAAATCCATCCGCCGGCGGGCTGTATTGGTTGTACAAATTTAGTCAAAACCCTACTAATTCGNTTGGATATAGGAAATCCAGCATACTCGAGGGCACCAAAATCCATCCGCCGGCGGGCTGTATTGGTTGTACAACTTTAGTCAAAACCCTACTAATTCCCTAATTTCGGTCACTCTCTGGCACCTGAATCTGTTCCATCCTTCCTTCGCCATGGACCCAATTCCCTTTGCCGATGCAAATGAAAGGACTAATCCAGACAATGGCGGTTATCCACTTGAAAACCCTTATCAGCCTTCCCCCAAATNACTCTCTGGCACCTGAATCTGTTCCATCCTTCCTTCGCCATGGACCCAATTCCCTTTGCCGATACAAATGACAGGACTAATCCAGACAATGGCGGTTATCTACTTGAAAACCCTTCTCAGCCTCCCCCCAAATTAGCCGCGGAGCTTCGAACACCGGAGGAACAAGCTGCTAAGGCGATAGCACCGGTGAAGGCTGAATATCTCCGCCCGCCTCCTTCGAGAACGGCTCTTACGGCTAAGATTGAAGAAGACGCCGGCAATGACGTGGCCGAGAAGAAAACTGCTCCTTCAGGCGTGGTCAAGGAGAAGAAGTCCAAGCGGCAGCTTAAGAGAGAGCGGAAGCAGGTCAGTGCTGAAGAATAGTTTTTTTTTTTGGCAACGTATTCTGCCATCATTTATGTTTCTGCGTTATTTTGAGTTTAGCGGCCATTAGAAAACAGCTTTGAAAGTACAAATGTTCTCAATCAAGAATTATTCGATAAGTACCAATATACTTGTGCCAACCTTTGGGTTTTTCCCTATCCTCTTGTTTATGCTTATGCGCTTTAATTTGGGGTCTTTGTTTGTAGGTATGATGTCCATACAAGCTACACTACTAAGGCAATATGGTCCTTAAGTTTCATTATATATTGTTTTAATTCTGGTTATTGGAAGGCCTTTACTTATTTACCAACCAAGTAATTCACTCAGTTTTTCTTTGAACATATATATAAATAGCATTGATAAATATCTTTGCCAGGACACAACAATAAGGCGTTGTACCACTTCTATAATAAAATAATGTCATGTTTTGTGAATGTTTTATTTCATACTTCCATTTGGCAACCTTGTATTTAATACTTTTAGTAGTATCCATGCTTTATATTCTATATCCTTTTAATTTCATGCATTTGTTTGTGGTCTCATTTTGTGATGCTACTAGTGTCAATGCATGGAACTATCAATCAATCTCATATACTATTTAATGACAGTTAGTTTGTGATTGTTGTGTTGTGTGTATGTTTCTGGATTCAACTTGACTCTATTGTTGCAAAATATGTAGCAGGTCCATCTTCTATTGAAATTAAGGTTTAGCTTTAATGCATCTGTATTTGGCCGTGTGGTGTTATGTTTAATAGATCTTATGCAATTTCCTTATGAGAAAAGTGTTAAAACGATCCCCTAACTCTTTGTAGGGGGCCATATTAGTCCCAGAGTCTAAGAATACCAATTTAGTCTCCAGTTTTTTTTTAATGGGGGCTAAAATATTCTTTTTTGGGGACTATTTCAGCTCATATTAAAAGAGTCTTGGGACTAATTTGACACTTTTGTATATTCTCAAACTAAAATGGTCCCATGTAAATAGTGAGGGGACTATTTTGACATTTTATTCATTTCCATATAATATTTGAATGTATTGAACTTCAATTTTACGCTATATCCAGGAACAAAAATCTGCTGTTCATATTTGTTCTGCGGTTGCAAAAAGTGGTAGGACAGAAGATTGTCGATTTGGTGGAAGTTGCCGCTTTAATCATGATATTAATGCTTTCTTGGCTCAGGTGCATTTTTCTTATACAAACTCATATGATGGTTGTTGTCTCATCAATAATGTTTTATAGTTTGTAATGATGAAAGTAATGACAATCTTATCTGCAGAAACCAGCAGATCTTGAAGGGGTTTGTCCTTTTGCTACTTTTGAAGGGTTATGCCCGTATGGAATAACTTGCAGATTTTTAAATACACATCAAAAACAGACTTTAGAAAATCGGGATATTTCTAAGAAGAGCTCTGAGGTTAATATTCTGAAGAAAGATTTGCAAAAGCTTTTGTGGAAAAATAAATTTTCTTTTACCAAGGCAGATTCTCAACTCAAAGCCCTGGGGTTAAAGGTATGCTAAATATTATAAAGTTTGATCAGCTTGCTTAATTTCAAGCTCAAACTATCTTAATTGTTTGCAGTGCTCTTAGTTAACCTTTCTTTTGTGCCATCAACTTGTCAATTTTGCGCATTGTTCTTTATGTAGTTCTTTGTGCTACACTAATTTACACTCTCTTTGAGGTAGATTTTTAAAATGCTGTCCTTAATTATTTATATTGAATTTATACCGTTCAATCTGCAAATCACCTACAGCTTATTTGTACGAAAATTCCATGCCATTCTTATCATCAAATACTTCTGAGCAAGCGTTGGTGGAACGTGAAATGCTTTTCTCTTTGCAGCTTCTTAAACCCCGTTCTTTCTCAAGCTTCTTTTGTTTATCATCTCTGGCCTACAAGAATTGTTGATTTATCACGCTATCCTTCACTTAACTGAATTGTATAAATTACTTATGTTTCATACAAGCATAAATAAATTTCTGCGTTTTTTTTTGTCCATTGTTTCAAAAATGGTTTGGCGGCGTATGTTGATCCCTGTTTTGGGTTGGAATGTTATACATGTAATTTTCTTTTGTCAGCAATGCAAATAAAATGATTTCAATGATCTTAATTTTGTATCTTTGCGATGGATATGTCTTCTTGTTTACTTAAAAGAAAAATTCATCTTTTCTGAGAAGCGATGTTCATACTCACCGAAGAAGAATTTATATTATTCCAAAGATTATGTGCCGTGACCCATCTTAGGCTTCATAAACTGTGCCTTGTGTACTTTATTTCACAAAAATTGGTAAAAATCATTCATAAATTTAGTAGCTATAAAGATGATTATTAAAATGGATTTATTGCATTCCCATGAAAGTTTACACTTTATCCTTTTTTTTCAAACATTCTTGCGCTTACTTTTTATCTAATAGTTTCATCACTACTAAATTTTTCTTGTTTTACCTGGGATAATATTTAAAACTGTTTTAGTTTTCTTTCACTCATTATCTTGTTTACTTGGGGTTTTTTTTTGAGTTNTTTCTTGTTTTACCTGGGATAATATTTAAAACTGTTTTAGTTTTCTTTCACTCATTATCTTGTTTACTTGGGCTTTTTTTTTTTGAAAGATTTCAGTCTACTACTGTTCCATGCTCTTTTAAAATTTATCTAAACTAAATTAGTGAAACCCTAATCAACTATTTTGCAAATAGCAACTTCAAAAACAGCGCTGTTTTATNAACTAAATTAGTGAAACCCTAATCAACTATTTTGCAAATAGCAACTTCAAAAACAGCGCTGTTTTATTTTTTCGGTTTCCATCTCTTACAGTTGCGCATTGCAGGGGAACAAAAGTATTGTGTCGAAGGCAGGAAATGGTCAGTTGGACACCAATCAAGAAAATTCCATTGTTTTGAATGATCTTTGTGCTGATGAAGTTGATGATACTCGTTCTATGAATGCGAATGAAATGAGCCAATCTCCAGGNCCATCTCTTACAGTTGCGCATTGCAGGGGAACAAAAGTATTGTGTCGAAGGCAGGAAATGGTCAGTTGGACATTTATCAAGAAAATTTCATTGTTTTGAATGATCTTTGTGCTGATGAAGTTGATGATACTCGTTCTATGATTGCGAATGAAATGAGCCAATCTCCAGTGAAGGCTATAGAAACAAAATGTTCAAGCGATTCTTCAGACTTCTATGAATCTAGACGTCCGAAGAAGGTAAAATCTCATGTTGATGGAAATATTGAAGCAACTTATGGTGAGGGTACAATTATTATCTTTTCTACTATTTTGATTTGTCTTCTTGCAGTTCAGGTGGCACATGTTCTTAACTGACTTATATTTTGTTCATTCAGTAGGTAAATGTGAAAGGGAAAATGATCTTCCAAATAATAGTTTGCCTTATTGTTGTGAAGGGGCCTCAAGCATTAAAATGTGTTCAAAATCTGATTTGAGTATAAAGCCTCTTGCAAGGGAGAAAAAACTTGTTGATTTTAGAGGGAAGCTTTACCTTGCACCTCTTACTACTGTTGGCAACCTTCCTTTCAGAAGGATCTGCAAAAATTTTGGGGCTGATATCACTTGTGGAGAAATGGCTGTTTGCACTAATCTCCTGCAGGTATTAATTTTTAATTCTTTCAGTTGTATTAAGTTCCTGCTGAAGCTATCTGTTGAGCAAGTGATTTTAGTTCTGCTTTCTTAAGAATAGTAAGTAGAATAACATTTGGATAGGCAGCTAAGTTTTTATAATTTTATTTTAGTATATTTAGCCCCCAAATTGAAATAGGCGATTTACATGCATGCGTGAGAATAGTATGCCTTTACTGCTGTTTTTTAACTAAAGTAGACTTTTCATACTATTAGCTTTTATTATTAAATTGATTAAAAATATTGCAAGAATTAATTCAATTTACTGGTTTTATTGCATGTAAAACTTTTGCATTTTGATAAGATTTTTAAGTCAACAAAATCATTATGAAAATTTTGGGAATTTATGAGTATTATGAAATTATTATATTTTAATTTTAACTATAAAAAACTTATTCTTCACTCATTCAATTTATGTTGAATGATAAGCTGAAGAACACATCATATGGATAAAAAATAACTTGGAGGATAATAATATAAAAATTATAATAAGAATTCATGTGAGGTTTTGCTTGCTTAAGTAAAAGAGACACACTATTAAGGAAATAATGCATAGTTTATGAATTCAGGTAATGAGGTCCATCAAAGAGACACACTATTACAACAATTGTCTTAGTTACAAATAGGAAAATATTATAAAAGCTAATATGATCTGCCTAGGCGAACAGGAAGGCTTTTGGTTGGATATTTGATCTCTTCGGCCATTGTTGATGCGGAGTCATAGCCAACTACATTTACGATGAAAACTGCTCAGAAAATTAAGTATTATATTTTGTGATGAAGTACCTATGGTTAAACAAACTACTATAGAATCTTTAGACTAGAAATCCAGAGACAGCGCAGACTTCATTAAGCGGTGCCAGATTGGCGCCAGAAGCGTCAGAATCTAGAGAACACCGCAGACTTCATTAGGCCGACGCCAGAGGCGCCAAACTGGCGCCAGAAGCGTCAGAGACGAATTAAGATGGATTAAGTCGGCTCGTGGCTATTTTTGAGTGGTTTTTGAAGGCTTCAAACATTTCAAACGTCTCATGGAGTGGTGCAATGCATTTAGACACTTTGAAAGGTTTTTTTATGGAGAGATGTCTATTGGATGAAAAAACTTATGTTGGTGCAAAAATGTGTGACTATTGTGGAAAAAATTGGAGGGAATTTTGAATTACTTTTGGGCCCTAATTAAAAAGGAGAGAAGTCTAAAGAAGAGAGGGGGGCGTGAGATAGAGAGAAAGGTATTAGCGTGAGAGAGAAGGGATGATTTTCTTCTAAGTTGTAAGAGGAGAGAGAAGGTGAGAGATTTCTTTTTCATTACACTACTAAGAGATAATTAAGTGTGATTGTAAAGAGAAAAAATGCTTAAAGGGAACTTCTAGGGATTTTCTTGGGAATGAGTGTGAGATAAATTGTGTTCTTTTCTTTCGTTGTTTTGTAAAATTATTTTTATATATGAAATCTGTATTTTGTTGTATCATTCTCATTAATATCTTTCTCCCTATAATGAGATATGGTTTCGTGAAGAATTAGTTTTGTTTTATAAGGTTTTAAATGTCAATCAATTGTGGTAATTAAAACTTCGAACTTCATTTTCTTTTCGATCTGATCAATTGAAAGTTTAAAATTTGTTGAGAAACATATGATCCGAAAGGGCTGTGATTTCTACTACAAGGTAAGAGTCACATTCAATTTCATGGGTGAGAATGTAATCTATGGGGTTACGAGCAAATAAATAGGGAAATATACTTTGATGGGCGCAAAATTGAAGATTTTAAGATGACAGATTAAAATCTTCAATTTGGTCCAATTGCTTGGAGATTAAAGTGAGATTGTTAGCTCTTAGGCGAGGGAGAAGTGAGAGTCAGTATCCTCTCAACATAACCACGGATTTAGAGACCAAATTCTGGATTAGCTAATGTTTTTTTATGCACTCTCTGAGGGTAAAGAATAAGATTGCTTCTATTTGACACAATACAATTTTATATATGTATTTCAAAATAATTTTAATTTCTTCACATTTCATAAATTCATTGTAAAGGGGAATGATGCTTTCTTAAATTTGAATTATTCGTTATAAAACTTTGTTTGGTCTTTATAAGTTTATTTTTGAAGTTTAACAATTAGTTTAGTTAACTTAGTTTTTTCAACTGTATTTCTTTTAGCACACATTAAATTTACTGTATTTGTCTTGCCTACTTATGTTTTATAGTTTGAATATTCTGTTTGACGTTATAACCATAAAAATTTCCAACTCCCTGTGGGATCAATACTTATGATTTCATTAGAGCCCTTTGCTACTTAAGTGAAATGTATACTTGTGTTATTATCACGAGTTTGACAACTTAGAGATTTTAAAAGATAAAATTATTTATATTGAATTTATTTTTATTGGGTTGAACTGCATATTTTCTATTTGTGCTAGCTAGTTGACTGCACTTCAACCGCTCAATGACAAACTTGATACAACATAGTAAAGTGGGAGAAGGAAATCAACTGTCGGGAATAGTGGTTTCCCGACACAAGGACCCACCATGGGGCGACGGGCTTCAGNAAAATATATATGGGAAATCTGTCCGCTAACGCGTCTTAACCAATCACTATGGGAAGCAGTTTGGAATGCGATTCGATTCCCAATCAACAACTTAAAATTAAACAAATCCTTTGAAGCTTAAAGGGCGACTGACGAGGCATGACATCCAATGTTCTGGGGTCTAGCTTTGAAGGTGACCGAGATAAACATCGTATGACAAGATTCACAACCAGTCTAAAGGGTTTCCTTAGATGCGAGTCTCTCCAAAGGCGATGACCAAACCAGATAAAAAAAACGAAACATGTCGATCGGGTGACCCGTACAACAAATTGACTCACCAGATGAACGCACGATCAATCAAAAAACACAATCAATCCAAAAAGAAATAANTACATTTACGATGAAAACTGCTCAGAAAATTAAGTATTATATTTTGTGATGAAGTACCTATGGTTAAACAAAGTAATTGCATTTAAGTACTATAGAATCTTTAGACTAGAAACTCAGATTTTATGAGCAACTCCATTTATTTTGGACGTAAAGTAATTGCATCTGTTGGGGACTTTGGATAGGGTCTACCAGTTGTGAAACTTGTATAAAGATGCGTTTTACTATTATCTATAACATGGTAAAATCATATTTTGGTAACCTTATGACAATTTTCAAGTTGCATGTAAATATGATAGCAAAAAAATGCCCTTTTGGTGAATTCATACTTAGAATTAGGAAAGAAAATGAACCAACGGGTGAAGATGGATTAGTGCAGATTCTGAATGAGATTACTTAAATTATTTGACTAATGAAACTTCAGAAGATTATTATATATATCGATATTTTCTTGCTTGCATCAATGCTATATCATTACAATACATTATTAAATGGCTATCCTATCAACAAAAATGAGTACGTCGACAAGCTGAATGAAAAATTATTAGATACTTTCTAGGTGACTATGAGGTAACTTTCTTTACTTTTAATATTCTTATTGATGATAACTCCAATCTTTATCAAATAGGCATTCTCAATTCATTAACAGTGAATGACCTCCCTTCACGCTGACACTTTCTCAAGATAAAATGTCCAATAATGCTATTATAAATTTAGGTCATTTAAATGGATTGCAATAGACAATATCGATTTACGAAATATTTAGGAAAAATATTATCATTGAAGAAATTTCAACTAGTCAGACCTTTTGCAAAACATTCTTGATACACCAAATTTTTTTATGTCAAAGTGAGGATGAAATTTAACTTAAGAGGAAACAATTCTCAGTACTTATGTGTTTTGCAATGACAATCAACAAGTCACAAGGGTAAACAATACTTAATATAACAATATACCTTCATCATAATATCTTTCCACATAGATGATCATGCATAGCATTGTCAAGCACCATTTTTATGAAGCAAAAACATTCTTGATACACCAAATTTTTTTATGTCAAAGTGAGGATGAAATTTAACTTAAGAGGAAACAATTCTCAGTACTTATGTGTTTTGCAATGACAATCAACAAGTCACAAGGGTAAACAATACTTAATATAACAATATACCTTCATCATAATATCTTTCCACATAGATGATCATGCATAGCATTGTCAAGCACCATTTTTATGAAGCAAATAAAAGTAACACGCGCGCGCGCGCACACACACACAGACACACACACACACACACAAAACACACACAAAACACACACACAAAACACACACAAAACACACACACACACACACACACACACACACACACACACACATAGATATATTAACCGAGCTAATATTTATAAATTTGGGTGCTTTTATTAATGAAATTATTGGGGAAGAGATATGGAAAACCGATTCAAGAGATTATAAACAAAACTTAGAACATAATCATATAACAATATATTATAGAAATACAAAAAAAAAAACAAGATTTAATGTGGAAAAATTTGAGAATAGGAAAAAAATTATAGAGCTACACCACACTAAAAATTCTACTATGAAAAATGAGAGGAATTGTACAAATTACACCACACTCTAGCCTCTCTGCATTTTGTAACTCAAAAAGACTTTTTCTTCTTCGGGGGAAGTATCCCCAAACCCAATACATGATTTTTTTCTTAAAGGTAAAGTACCCCCGAATTCATATGATAATTATGCTAATTCTCATGTCTAATTTGACATTAGTGATTATATCTTGTTATTCATGACAAATTCTCACTCTTTTGAGACTTCAACTTGAGTGACCTCCTCACGACGCTTTAGTTCACAACTATCAATGAACAATAAATGGCATATTGACGGAGAATACATATGTATCAGTCATGTGATTCTGCTGGACCTTTGACTTCAATAGCATGTATTTGAGGAACTTCTTGTGCTTCATCAGATTAAGAACCTTATTTTTCTTAATATTCTTGATGACTCGAGTTTTCTACCTTAACATATTTGAGGGGTTTTCGAAGGTAAATGATGAACAATCATGAGTTCTATTTTGTCTTTGTATATCTTTATTTCATTGAAAGCGACATTTCCGCTCTTAATGAATTTTTTATTCTGATAGTCCCTAAATTTGTAACCAAATTCATTGAGTCATACACAATAAAAACACACTTGAGAGATTTTGAATCAAACTTATGGATCCCGCATCAACATAAACATATGTGAACAATCAAATACTTTCAAGTGAGAGATTTATTTCTTTTCTACTCCAACCTTCTTCAGGTAAGCTTTCATTCAATGGTACCGACAAACCACAATTAATTAGATCAACAACATTGTTACTACTTTTGCCCATAACTGCTTTGGCAAGCCTGCATGCAACTTCATACTATTGGCATAGTCTGTGATGGTTCTACTCATTAGCCCAAGAACACCACTTTGCTTTGGTGTACTTGGAATAGTGAACTCATATATGATTTCTTCTACAGCACAATAACTTCTGAATGTCTAACCATGATACTTGCCATTATTATCTGATATAAGAAACTTCAACCTCAAGCTTCTCTCATTTTCTAACATGCCTTTCCACTTTTTAGACAAATCAAATACTTTAGATTTATGTTTCAAGTGGTACACCCTTTACTTTCTATGGTGATTATCAGTGAAAGTGACAAAGTATAGAGAACCTCCAATAAACTGAACCGGAGTAGGATATCATTCATCAATATGCACTAATTTCAGCTTTTGAGGCTTCAATTTTCACTTTTAGAGAAAAAAATTTTCTTTTTCTTGCTATAAATACGATCCCCATAAAAAATAAGTCTATACACTTTAATCCCTAAAGTTTATTTTTAGGAAGAAGGGGCTTCATACATTTCTCAATCATTTGACAAAGCCTACGGTGTTAGAGACTTGTATAAACCTTTATTCCAGCTACTCCAATGGATTCAAACATCTATTGATAGATAAAGTGCATCTTTAATGTTGCCTCGAGTCATCACCATTGCATCTTTAGTCATTTTTCACAATTCATTTGTGCAAGTGATCACATACCTCTACCTTGTAAGTTGACTCATAGAAATTAGATTTCTCTTCAAACATGAAAAGTTGACCAAGCCGACGGTGCAAGTCGTCACATACCCCTACCTTCCCGCTACTTCATTCAGTTTTCAAACTAATGTATTTGACACAGTCTGATATCAAAATTACTCTTTTCAATAATATTGTATGCACTGTTATCTCCCAAATATACCTTTAGATCACATTAAGTGTATTTTTTGAACACTTTTTTATTGGGACAAACATAAAAAAAGACACCTAAAACTACTATCCATGATTTAATACTTTATAGTGATAAAATAAGGGAGTCGCATTAAATTTCATATGGAGACATTTGTAGAAAATTTTCTTTTTGGACTTTCACCATCAATCTTCTTCGGAGCTTTACAGTTCTTTTTAAATCGACCTTTCTTCCTATTGTTCCAACTTACACCTCTGTCTTTTCTTTCTCTAATATGTACTTAAATCTTTTTTCGCTTCTGTTTCTATCTAGATTCCTTTCTTTTGTTTCAACATTCAGAGCAGAATTTAAAGTTTCACCGCTCATCTTCTTGTGAACTTCTTCATTAAACACTAAACTCACAATATCATCAAAGTTTAACTTTATATTACTTGAAAAGTTACTCACCGCAGTAAGTATTCCATCCCAACTATTTGACAATGAATATAAGAGTAACAACGCCCTTACCTTATCATGAAATTTGATATGAACAAAACACCACTGGTTAGTCACAGTCTTGAAGTTTTTCAAGTGTTCAATCACTTAGCTACCATCCACTATCTTCATATTGAATAACTTCATCAGAAAATGTTGTTTGAAGCTGAATGCTTCTCATGCATTTTTGTTAGTGCAACCATGAGATCAACAACAATCTTCTCATTGAAAGAAACAAACAAGGAAAGTAAAAGTCAGACTTAGTGATGTTCGATCAGGAACTTTCCATTCTTTCAGAGTCATCTATTGCGCTTCTTAGTGATTCCATCCAGTAATAAATACAAATTTTTTTGATATAACAAATCTTTAATTTACATTTTTCAGAAAACAAAGTTTGAACCATTGAATCGGTCATCACTCCCACTCGAATTAAAGATTTTAGAATCTCTCTGCTCTGATACTACTTGTTGGGGAAGAGACATGAAAAATCAATTTGAGAGATGAGAAGCAAAAGTTAGAATAGAAGTGCACAAATCAATAACTCACATAAAATACAAAAAGCACCAAAATTTAAAGTAAAGAAACTTGAGAACGAGAAAAAAATTATGGAGCCACATTACACCAAAAAATTAACTATGAAAAATGAGGTGAATTGTGCAAATTACACCACACTCAAGCCTCTTTGCAATTTGGAGCTCAAGAACACAACTTTTCTTCTTTTTCACACAGAAAAACTTCAAAATCCGACACCTTTTCACACAGATTCAACAACAAAGATGTAATTTTAAGCCTTGAACTACCCAAATGCGGTTACTAGTGCGAGGGCTTGGTTGCTGAGACACCCTCTTTTAGCACTATGGTGCTGACCTTCGAGCGTTGGTGTGTCGAGCACCATGTTTCTGGACTTGTATTTGAACCTGGTTTTAAATGCTAAGACGCTGCATTTGGGCACTGTGGCGCTCGGTACCAGAAATATTTTCTTTTTCGGGGCTGCTCCTTTGAAACCAATACAAGGTGTCAACCCCTATCTCTCGGGCAAACTCACCGTCTAGTTTGATCAGCAAAACGTAGAGCTTTGAGTGACCAATCTATCAACATAATCAGACTCCATATAATAACATAAATTATGCTATACTTTTTATTTAATTTAAATTGTTAATTTATTTTTTTATGTTATATAAATATTAATTGAGGCAATACATCTTATCTGAATTTTGTCAATGCATCTATTTTTCTGGATTATTAAGGCTTTAGTAACTAAAAAAAATAGTGCAAGTAATTTCACGCTTAAAAGCCCAAAATAGTCCCCCAACTATTAAGAAGTGTCCAATTTAGTCCCAGAGTTTTAGATGCTCCAATTTTTCCCCAAACTATTAAAAGTTTCTCCAAATTGTTTCTAAATCATATTTTCCATTAAATTTAACGATGTCATACATGAATTGAAGGGGGGTATTTTTGTCTTTTATGTAATTATTCAAAATTTATTTGATTTGTATATAAATTTTTTTTTTATTTAGTTTTGAAAAATTATTATTTTCAATTTTCATTAATAAATCTCTTCACAACAATTGTGATTTTTTTTAAAATAATCATTAATTATGCAGGAAGAACTTACCCTTTATGAAATTATATGAATTTCAATTGTATTTGTTATTTTAATATTATTTATTAGAGATTGTGTTTTAAAATAGTTAAAGTTAACTTGAAAAAATAATGAATGAATCTATTTTATGCTTAAAACATTATGTATGTGAATAATAAAATTATATGATTGATGGCAANTCACACAGAAAAACTTCAAAATCCGACACCTTTTCACACAGATTCAACAACAAAGATGTAATTTTAAGCCTTAAACTACCCAAATGCGGTTACTGGTGCGAGGGCTTGGTTGCTAAGACACCCTCTCCTAGCACTATGGTGCTGACCTTCGGGCGTTGGTGTGTCGAGCACCATGTTTCTGGACTTGTATCTGAACCTGGTTTTAAATGTCGAGAAGCTGCATTTGGGCACTATGGCGCTCGGTTCCAAAATTTTTTTTTTTCCGGAGCAGCTCCTTTGAAACCAATTCAAGGTGTCAACCCCTATCTCTCGGGCAAACTCATCATCAAGTTTGATAAGAAAAACGTAGAGCTTTGAGTGACCAATCTATCAACATAATCAAACTCCATATAATAACATAAATTATGCTATACTTTTAATTTAATTTAAATTGTTAATTTATTTTTTTATATTATATAAATATCAATTGAGGCAAAACATCTTATCTGAAATTTGTCAATGCATAAATTTTTCTGGATTATCAAGGCTTTAGTAACTGAAAGAAATAGTGCAAGTAATTTCACGCTTAACAGCCCAAAATAGTCCTCCAACTATTAAGAAGTGTCCAATTTAGTCTCAGAGTTTTAGAATGCTCCAATTTTGCCCCAAACTATTAAAAGTTTCTCCAAGTTATTTCTAAATTATATTTTCCATTAAATTTAACAATGTCATACATGAATCGAAGGGGTATTTTTGTCTTTTATTTAATTATTCAAAATTTATTTGATTTGTATATAAATTTCTTTTTTATTTAGTTTTGAAAAATTATTATTTTCAATTTGCATTAATAAATCTCTTCACAACAATTGTAATTTTTTTCAAAATAATTATTAATTATGCAGTAAGAACTTACTCATTATGAAATTATATGAATTTCAATTGTATTTGTTATTTTAATATTATTTATTAGAGAATGTGTTTTAAAATAGTTAAAGTTAACTTGAAAAACTAATGAATGAATCTATTTTATGCTTAAAACATTATGTATGTGAATAATAAAACTATATGATTGATTGAAAATATACATACATACATATATAAATCTATATATATATATATATAATATATATACATACATACATAAATCTATAT
>JXCR01084925.1:4230-51166 GCA_002079205.1 Phalaenopsis hybrid cultivar | reverse complement strand
TGTTCTTTTCCTTGATCTTTAGGATTTGGTTCCACAGTACTATGAAAAGTTCCTAATGTTCGATTACCATGTGCAATAGTGATATGCCCTAATTGGTTTTCAATATTCTTAATAGTAGTTTCCTTTTGTAATTGATTTTCCTTGAATTTGTAATTGATTTCCTTGATTATGCAATTGTTGACCCATGTTTAATATCAGTTATTCCATAGACAGCTTCTTCTCCTTAATTTGAGTGTTACTGTTAAATCCTGGAGGATAAGAAGGTTTATAGTTTACATTTCGTTGGTTGGATGAATTTCCTAATGGGTTCACTGAGTTGTTTGGCCATTGTTAATTTGTAGCGGAATTGTTATTCCAATTGAAATGTGGATGACTCTTCCAACCTGGGTTCTAATAAGCAAATAAGGATTGTTGGGTCTATTAATAGCATTTAAGGTCTCATATGAAGGTTGAACATCCAAAAATTTCCCAGATAAATTCTCTTCCATCATAGGAGGTGTTGGAGAATAATTCATCCCATAATGATCTAATTTCTTTAATATTGCAGCAATCTGCAAAGCTAACATAGATATTGCATCATAATCATGGATACTAGATACTCTTTTAGAATTTACTCGCTCAAGCCATTAAAAATTGTTGGTAGTCATCTCTTCTATTAATGAATAAGCCTCATCAAAAGGTTTTAAAATTAAAGAACAATCAGTCGTAACATCTATAATCGATCTAAGAGATCCCTCTAATCCATTATAAAAAGTTTGAATTATCAACCAATCTGGTAACGAATGATCAGGGCACTTCATAAGAAGATCTTTAAATCTCTCCCAAGCTTCATATATTGACTCTTCATCAATATGACAGAACAATGTTATGTCATTTCTAAGTTTAGCAGTTTTGGATGGAGGGAAATAATTAAATAGAAATTTCTGTGAAAGTTCTCCCCAAGTTCTAATAGATCCCGGTACTAACAAATTTAACCACATCTTAGCCTCATCCCTCGGTGAAAAAAGAAAAAGTCTAAGTCTCACAACATCATTTGAAAGTTTGGAGCTTCATTTGGTGTACCTCCGAATTGATTGTTTTGTACCATTTGGATAATAGAGCGATGTGTAAATTAGGATCTTCATTTGGTGTACCTCCGAATTGATTATTTTGTACCATTTAGATAATAGCAAGTTTAAGCTCAAATGAATTAGCAACTACATCAGGATTTTGGATAGATGAGTGAATTTCATCTGCTTTAAGCTCAAATGAATTAGCAGCTACATCAGGATTTTGGATAGATAACTGAATTTCATCTGCCGTAGGATTTGCATAGTCTCTTAAGGGTCTTGGTTCGGATCTTCATTTGGTGTACCTCCGAATTGATTGTTTTGTACCATTTGGATAATAGCAAGTTCAAGCTCAAATGAATTAGCAGCTACATCAGGATTTTGGATAGATAAGTGAATCTCATCTGCTGTAATCTTCATTTGGTGTACCTCTGAATTGATTATTTTGTACCATTTGGATAATAGCAGGTTTAAGCATTCATTTGGTGTACCTCCGAATTGATTGTTTTGTACCATTTGGATAATAGCAGGTTTAAGATTGAATTAGCAGCTACATCAGGATTTTGGATAGATAAGTGAATTTCATCTGCTGTAAGATTTGCGTAATCTCTTAGGGGTCTATGTTGGTGTTCATTCTCTATTCCTTGATAATTCAGGTTGTTTTCCATTGTATCTGAATTTCTAAGTTCTCTTCTTAATCTTCTAATCCTTCTAACAGTGTGTTTTAATTCTGAATCGTAGGGTATGAGATTTTCAGGTCCAAATTTATGCATACAATTTGAAATCAGTACTCAGTAATTTAATTAGCTAAATATAAAAGTAAGTTGCAATTCATGTAAAAATTTTCTAGTAATCCTTATTTGTCTATTGCTCTGATCGTGACTTAACTCATTCACTCAATCACTCCCCGGCAACGGCGCCAAAAACTTGACCAGCGACTTATATATACCTAAAAATACAAGAATTTGACAGCGCCACTAGAAGATTTAAATCCCTGGCAACGGCACCAAAAACTTGACCGCGACTTTTTATATGCAATAAAAGTATAAGATAAATATGGATGTAATAAATATTCAGTAATTGTAAATTCACACTTGTCAACGCAAGTATGTGTATCGCTCAAGTAATATAGGGCTCTAATGGAGTCTAAGATATCGATCCCACATGGAGTAGTTTAGAATTACGAAGTAAGATTTTTGAAAAGCAATACTTTGATCACAACAACGAAGTTCAACTTACTATCACTAACAGGCAATTGAAATAAATAGTTAATTTTAATAACAATTAAATAACTAATGATACTCAGGAGGATTTAATTGTGATATTCAATATATAATAAAGCATCTTTCTCCTTGTCAAGAAATCATAGTGAATGGACAAAATGACTTAGTTCAATTTATATTGTGCCAAATAGGAGCATACCTATTTCTTACCTTTTGGTCCAAGCATAAAGAACATTGACTGATCCTATGCTTGTTTACTGAATCTGCAGCTAGACTGGGAGGATACCGGCTCTCACTTTGGAGCTCCCACGCTCCCCTCACCTAAGGACTAACATCTACACTTCAGCACCCAAACGACAGGACCGAATTGGGGATTTTAGTCTGTTACTCTAAAATCTCCAATTCTACGCCCGATAATTTTATTTCCCTATTTATTTGCACCCAACTTTCCTCTAAAATCTCCAATTCTACGCCTGATAATTTTATTTCCCTATTTATTTGCACCCAACTTCTAATCTAAAATCTCCAATTCTACGCCCGATAATATTATTTCCCTATTTATTTGCACCCAACTTCCGAGGGCTTTGAAAATCTCCAATTCTACGCCCGATAATATTATTTCCCTATTTATTTGCACCCAACTTCCAAGAGCTCCAATTCTACGCCCGATAATATTATTTCTCTATTTATTTGCACCCAACTTCCAAGGGCTTGGTCCAATTCTACGCCCGATAATATTATTTCTTTATTTATTTGCACCCAACTTCCAAGGGCTTTTACAATTCTATGCCCGATAATAATATTTCCCTATTTATTTGCACCCAACTTCCAAGGGCTTTGATCTCTACGCTCGATAATATTATTTCCCTATTTATTTGCACCCAACTTCCAAGGGCTTTGACCTCACTGAATTTTGGATGTAATCTTCACTTTAGTTATAAAACTCAACATATTTTAACAAATCAATTAGCCAGATTGAAAGTAAATTAAGATCGAAGTGAAAAAATCATCACAACTTCTTTAACATTCTTAAGGCTCAACCAATTCAAATCACCATTTGACAAATCTCAAGACAAGGAGAAAGACAGATAAAACTACTTAGAACTCATGGGGAAAACACAACAAAACTTGAAATTCATATATAAAAGCAAAGTCATACAAACTACAACAAGTAAATAACACATTTCTCTAACTTCTCCCCAAGCAAACTCCTCGAAGTTCCTCTGAATATTTTCCTTTCTTTACAGCACACAAAATTTCTCTTCAATGCAGCAAGGAGGAAAAAATTTCTCACTTTCCCTCCACTCTTACAATCTCTCAAAGAATTCCTTGCAATTTAACCCTAAAGTAAACTCTCGACACACTATTGGGGCTCTTGAACGTTGTTCTAACCTTCCAACTCCTCAAACTCTAGAGCCTCCCCAGAATTTTAGAGCCCCCATCTGATTTTTAGAGCCTCCCTTTCGAATTCTAGAGACTCCCCCTCTAATTTTTGGCCAAAATTTTCTTTCAAAGTTGTAGAAGAGTTTTCCTAAGAGTTGCCTAAGCATCCCTCAAAAAATCATCCACATTTAATGCACCTTTTGACATAACCGCCGATCTCGCCATCAGCAGCCTCGAGGGCGCCGTCAGTGGGACTTCTAAATTATTTTTCTAGAGTCTCTGGAAAATCTCGCCATTAGAACCGTTCGAGTCGTTGGGCTCTCCGTCAATGCTCTAGTTCAAATCTTCACATTTTGGTGTTTTTCGCTCTAAATTTGCTTCTTTTTCAATCTTTTTGCTCCAATGACCATAATTCATCATACCTGTAACAAAACATCAAAAATACCTTTCTTTAAAGTGTAATATCATCAAAAATAGTGTAAAATAGGTATGAAAATCTCAACATATTTTTCTTTTAGCACTAAGTCATCTCATAAAGGGATTACACCTTATATTGCACTAGATAACTGCCTAATCATACAATACATATATTGAGCCAGGTAGATTAGAAATAAGGAATACTTTACTTAGGACGTGTGATATGTATGAAAATATATAATACATCCTAATCGTGGAGGCCCAATTAATTCTCAAAAACGATATATTCATGTATTTTATGATCATTTTAAATCTGGTCAAAAGGTCATCTTGAAAATTAAAGATAGGTAGAAATAGAGTTGATATAAAATCTTATAAATTTAATACTAAATTTTTTTATTTTAAATATGTTAATTTTAACTCTTATAACAAAAGTATATTCATCTTAAAGAACCTTGTTTTTTATTATATATGAACAAATTTCATGAATAATAACACATGTAAGAAGTGAAATAAATACTCAATATAAAAGAATAAAAAGGTCGGGCATCGTTAGGTACGCTATAATCCTATAAAGAAATAACGGTTGGTCTAAACATTTATACACTCAATCCTAAAACTATTCAATAAATGTATAAAAAAAAATTAGTATATGAAGCACTAGCAGATTGCTCCTTGTTTACTCTACACGGTTCGTGCTTCAAGCACTATGATTCATGCTCTTACCTTATTTTTGGTACAAAATCTCCTAATGGACTCTAAAATTACATGGAGAAAGTCCAAAAAAGAACTTTACAATGAAAGAAATGGTTGGTATACACTATCACATGTAACATACAAAAGGATATATCCAGTGGGAGGAGAGCTAAGCAACACTTGTAAAAAATAAATTAATTAAAATCACTATTAAGATCCTTCATATTGGAAATGAAGCTCTATAAAAACAATTCGCTCTACCATGCTAATGTGCAAGTTTCATACTCAAGAAAGCATACAAAAGGATGAACAAAGTGTGCAACAACTAGCATACACCACAATAAAAAAAAGTGTGCAAAAAATCTCTAATTATGCCTTATATTGAGTTCTAAATAAGAACTACAAGAAGTTGTCCATGTATTCATCTTCATGCAAGACATGCAACATATGGTACATTGGGCATTCCCGTAGGATGTCAACATAGTCACCAATTTGACCCTATTCCAAGCATATGAATAAATTAACACATACTACAACAAGTGATTAATGTTAGACCGAACTTATGCTTAAAAAAATTCTATGATATTTGATAATAATAATAGGATAGCTTCCATTACTTTACCAGATTCATGAATGAGTAATGATCATTTATCTAATATCACCATTGTTCATGATAAGGGTTGACCCAAGGAAAATATGTTGAGATTTTCATACCTATTTTGTACTATTTTTAATGATATTGCACTTTAAAGAAAGGTATTTTTTATTGTTTTGTTGCAGGAATGATGAATTAGGGTCATTGGAGAAAAAATATGCAAAAAGGAGCAAATTTGGAGTAAAAAGGACCAAAATGTGAAAATTTGAACTAGGCCGCCGACGGCGCCCTCGACCTCGCCGACGACGAGTTTTTCCCGAGGCTATAGGAAAAAATTCTTCAGAAGCCCACCGACGGGGCCCTCGAGGCCGCCAACGGTGAGATTGACGGTTATGCCTACTCAAGCTTAGGATAAGGCCAAATTTTGAAGGGATGCTTAGGAAACTTTTGGGAATGCTCATCCATAACTTTAAAAGAATATTTTGGCCGAAAATTAGAGAGGTACAGGAGGTTAGAGAGGTTTCAATAGTATATAGAAAATATACTAGAGTTCCAATATTGTGAGGAATTCTTCGAGAGATTGTAGAAGTGGAAGGACAGTGAGAGATTTCTTCCTCCTTGCTACTTCGAAGAGGAATTATGTGTGCTGTAAAGAAAGAAAGAGATTCAAAGGAACTTCGAGGAGTGTTCTTGGGGAGAAACTAGAGATAAGTTATTTGCCTGTTGTAGTTTGTATGACTTTGATTTTATAAATGAAATTCGAGTTTTGTTGTGTTTTCCCCATGAGATATGAGTGGTTTTTTCTGTCTTTCTCCTTGTCTCGAGATTTGTGAAATGGTGATTTGAATCCGTGAAGCCATGAAAATATTTAAGAAATTATGATGATCTTTTTACTTCAATCTTAATTTCCTTTCAATCTGACAATTGATTTGTTTAAAATATGTTGAGTTTTACAACTAAAGTGAATATTACATCCAAGATTTAGGGAGGTCAAAGCCCTTAGAAGTTGGGTGCAAATAAATAGGAAAATAATATTATCGGAAGTAGAATTGGAGATTTTAGAGTGCCAGACTAAAATCCCCAATTCAGTCCTATCATTTGAAGTGTAGATGTTAGCCCTCAGGCGAGGGGAACATGGGAGCTCTGAAGTGAGAGTCGATATCCTCTCAGTCTAGCCGCAGATACAGTAAACAAGCGTAGGATTAGTTAATGTTCTTTATGCCTAGACAAAAGGGTAAAGAATAGGTATGCTTGTATTTGACACAATACAATTTGAACTGTTTCACTATATCCATTCACTATAATTTCTTGACAAGGAGAAGGATGCTTTCTTATATAGTGAATATCACGTTAGAAAGTTTATTGGCATAATTAGTTATTTAAGAGTTATTAAAATTACATATTTATTTCAATTGTCTATTAGTGACAGTAAGCAATTTGAATTATATTGTTATGATTAATTCTTGATTTTCTAAAATCTTAGTTCATAGTCCTAATATTTCTCCCTATGGGATCGATATCTAGGTCTCCATTAGAGCTCTATATCACTTGAGCGATACGTATACTTGCGCTGATAAGTGTGACTTTACCATTATTGAATATTTTATATGTACATCTTTATCAAATCTATAACCTTTATTAAGTTTTTGGTGCCATTGCTGAGGAATTAAATCTTCTAGAAACAGTATTAAATACTATTATTTTTAAGCATATATAAAGTCACCGTCAAATTTTTGGCACCGTTGTCGGGGAATTAAATCTTCTAGCAGCAGTATTAAATACTTGTATTTTTAAGCATATATGAAGTCGCTATTAAGTTTTTGGCGTCGTTGCTGGGGAGTAAACAAGAATCATAATTAGAGTAACGGACAAATAAGGACTATTGAAATTTTTTACTTGAATTGCAACTTATTTTCATATTTAGTTAATTGTTTTGTTGTGTAGTGATTTCAATTGTATGCGTAAATTTGGACCTGAAAATCTTATACCCTACAATTTAGAATTAGAACACATTGTTAGAAAAATTAGAATACTAAGAAGAGAACGTAGAAATTCTGACACAATGGAAAACAACATGAACAATCAAGGAATAGAAAATGAACACCAACCTAGACCTCTAAGAAATTATGCAAATCTTATAGCAGATGAAATTCACTTATCTATCCAAAATCCTGATGTAGCTACTAATTCATTTAAGCTTAAACCTACTATTATCCAAATGGTACAAAATAATCAATTCAGAGGTACACCAAATGAAAATCATAATTTACACCTCGCTAGTCTTTTAGAACTGTGTGCTACCTTTAAATATGACAGAGTTTAAAATGATGTTGTTAGATTTAGACTTTTTCCTTTCTCACTTAGGGATAAGGCTAAGATGTGATTAAATTCATTAGCACCTGGATCTTATTAGAACTTGGGGAGAACTTTCACAGAAATTTCTATCCAAATATTTCCCTCCATCAAAAACTGTTAAACTTAGAAATGACATAACATCGAACTTGGGGAGAACTTTCACAGAAATTTCTATCTAAATATTTTCCTCCATCCAAAACTGCTGAACTTAGAAATGACATAACATCGTTTTGTCAGATTGATGGAGAGTCGATAAATGAAGCTTGGAAGAGATTTAAAGATCTTCTTAGAAAGTGCCCTCATCATTCGTTACCAGATTGGTTGATAATTTAAACTTTTTATAATTGATTAGTGGGATCACTTATATCGATTTTAGATGTTATGGATGGTGGTTCTTTAATGTCAAAACCTTTTGATGAGGCTTATTTGTTAATAAAAGAGATGGCTACCAACAATTTTTAGTGGCCCTCTGAAAGGGTAATCCTAAAAGAGTATCTAGTATCCATGATTCTGATGCAATATCTATGTTAGCTTCGTAGATTGCTAAGATATCAAAGAAATTAGATCATTATGCAATGAATTATTCTCCAACACCCACTATGATGGAATAAAATTCATCTGGGCAACTTTTGGATGTTCGACCTTTGTATGAGACTTTAAATGTTATTAATAGACCTAACAACTCTTATTCAAACTATTATAACTCAGGTTGGAAGAATCATCCAAATTTTAATTGAAATAAAAATTCGGCTACAAATCAACAATGGGCGAACAACCCAGTGAACCCAATAGGAAATTCATCCAACCAAGGAAATGTTAATTACAGACCTTCTTATCCTCCAAGATTTAACAGTAACACTCAAATTAAGGAAAAGAAGTTGTCTATGGAAGAGATGATATTAAACATGGGTTAACAATTATAGGATCAAGGAAATCAATTAGAAATTCAAGGAAATCAATTACAAAATCAAGGAACTACTATTAAGAATATTGAGAATCAATTAGGGCATATTGCTACTGCACTTAGTAACCGAACATTAGGAACTTTTCCTACTACTGTGGAATCAAATCCTAAAAATCAAGGAAAAGAACAAATAAAAGCGATACAATTACGAAGTGTAAAAAATTGGAAACAAGAATGTAGAAAGAAATGGAAACTAAAAAAGAGAAAGTGTATACGAAAAACAAAAAGGATCATGAATACCCAGATTTAGAATATCTACTTACACCAATGAAAATTACTGTGGAGAAACCTTCACCACCATTTCCTCAAAGATTGAAGCAACATAAATTGAATAAAAAATTTTCCAAGTTTTTAGAAATTATTAAGAAATTAACGGTAAATATTTCCTTTGTAGAAGCTTTAGATCAAATGTTTCTTAAGAAATTAACAGTAAATATTCACTTCATAGAAGCTTTAGAGCAAATGCCCAATTATGTATTTATGAAAGATATTTTGAACAAGAAAAGGAAGTTCACTGATAATGAGACTGTTGCACTTAGTGAAGAGTGTAGTGCAATTATTCAGATGAAAGATATTCTGAACAAGAAAAGGAAGTTCACTGATAATGAAACTGTTGCACTTAGCAAAGGAAAGATATTTTGAACAAGAAAAGGAAGTTCACTGATAATGAGACTGTTGCACTTAGCGAAGTGTTGAACAAGAAAAGGAAGTTCACTGATAATGAAACTGTTGCACTTAGCGAAGAGTGTAGTGCATTTATTCAGAAAAAGCTCCCTGAAAAATTAAAAGATCCAGGTAGTTTCACCATACCTTGTGTTATCGTTGAAAATTATATGGAAGAGCTTTATGTGATTTGGGAGCCAGCATTAATCTTATTCCTCTATCAATTTTCAAAATATTAGGATTAGGATAAGTCTCACCTACTTCTATAACTCTTCAGTTAGCGGATCATTCAGTTACTTATTTGAAGGGAGTTATAGAAGATGTGTTAGTAAACGTTGATAAATTTATCTTTCCTGTCGATTTCATTGTTTTAGATATAGAGGAAGATAAGGAAATACCTATCATTTTAGGGAGACCATTTTAAGAAAAAACCTATAGATCCTATTTCAGACAATGAGTGGGTAAGTCCAATTCATTGTGTTCCTAAGAAAGGAGGAGTGACTGTTGAAACAAAAGAGAATAATGAATTAATACCTATCAAACAAGTTACGGGGTGGCGTATTTGCATTGATTATAGAAAATTAAACACTACCACTAGGAAAGATCACTTTCCTTTACCATTTTTAGACCAAATAGTAGATAGACTTACTAGGCATAAATATTTTTATTTTTTAGATGGATATACCGGTTACCATCAAATTCTTGTTGCTCCTGGATCAAGAAAAGACAACATTTATTAGTCCTTTTGGAACTTTTGCTTTTCGAAGAATGCCTTTTGGATTATGTAATGCACCTGCAATATTCCATAGATGTGTGATCTCTATATTTAGTAAGTTAATTAATGATGGATTAAAGTAATTATGAATGATTTCTCTGTATTTGGAACATCATTTGACGCATGCTTAAATTATCTTCAAAATGTTTTGGAGTTCTGTGAAAGAACTAATTTAGTTCTAAATTGGGAGAAATGTCAATTTATGAATGCAGGAGGAATTTTGTTAGGGCATAAAATTTCAGAAAATGGTATGGAAGAAAACCCTGCAAAAATTCAAGTTATATCTAAACTAACACCTCCTACTAATGTAAGAGAGGTTAGGAGTTTTCTTGGACATGTTAGTTGTTATAGGAGTTTTATTAAAGATTTTTCAAAAATTACTAAACCTTTATGTCAACTTTTAGAAAAGGACAAGAAATTTGAATTCACTGAAAGTTGTTTAAATGCCTTTGAATTATTAAAGAAAAAAATAATCACAGCCTCTATTAAAAGTTCACCTAACTGGGAGAAACCCTTTTGAATTGATGTGTGATGCTAGTGATTATGTTATTGGAGTTGTTCTTGGACAAAGGTATGAAAAATTTGTGAAAGTTATATACTACACTAGTAAAACCCTTAATGATGCTCAAATTAATTATACTGTTATTGAAAAAGAGTTACTGGTAATTATGTATGCTTTAGAAAAATTTAGATCTTATTTAATTGGGATTAATTGTGTTGTGCAGATTAATCACTCTACTATTAAATTTTTAATGCAAAAGAAGGATGTTGAAACAAGGTTAATTAGATGGATACTTTTGATGCAAGAATTTGATCTTGTGGTTATTGATAGAAAGTGAACTGATAATCAAATTGTTGATCATTTATCGAAATTGGAAAATCATGAATTTTCTGACACTCACAATGAAATTACAGATAGTTTCTCTGATGAACAACTTTATAATATTAATGAGTGAAAAATACCATGGTATGCTGATATTGTTAATTATATTGTAAGTGATATTTTTTTACCTATGCTGGCATTGCAACAACAAATAAAATTCATTCATGATGCGAAAGCATATTTTTGGGATGAGCCTGATTTATATAAACAATGTAAGGATCTTATTATGAAGAGATGTGTACCTTATGAAGAAACTAATTTAATCATTCATAAATGTCATGATTCTAAATTTGGAGGGCATTTTGGGATTGATAAAACTACTTATAAAATTTTACAAGCTCGATTCTATTGGCCTACTATCTTTAGAGATGTTTATAGATACATAAAAACTTGTGATCAATGCCAGCGAGTAGGCAATATATCTAGAAGAAATGAAATTCCTCTGAATTTCATGTTAAGTTGAGATCTTTGATGTTTGGGGATTAGATTTTATGGTGACCATTTACTTCTTCAGAAGTTGAGATCTTTGATGTTTGGGGATTATATTTTATGGGACCATTTATTCCTTTATTTGAGGAACGAAGTTGAGATATTTGATGTTTGGGGATTAGATTTTATGGGACCATTTATTCCTTCATTTGGGAACTTGATATATATTTAAATTTCATGTTAGAAGTTGAGATCTTTGATGTTTGGGGATTTGATTTCATGGGACCATTTATCCCTTCATATGGGAACTTATACATATTAGTTGCGAGACTATTAGATTTTAATGAAATGCCTATGAATTTCATGTTAGAAGTTGAGATCTTTGATGTTTGGGGATTAGATTTTATGGAAACCATTTACTTCTTCAGAAGTTGAGATCTTTGATGTTTGGGGATTATATTTTATGGGACCATTTATTCCTTTATTTGAGGAACGAAGTTGAGATATTTGATGTTTGGGGATTAGATTTTATGGGACCATTTATTCCTTCATTTGGGAACTTGATATATATTTAAATTTCATGTTAGAAGTTGAGATCTTTGATGTTTGGGGATTTGATTTCATGGGACCATTTATCCCTTCATATGGGAACTTATACATATTAGTTGCGTAGACTTACGTTTCTAAGTGGATTGAAGCACAAGCTTTACCTCGTTGTGATGCTAAAAGTGTTTCAAGTCTCTAAGTGGATTGAAGCACAAGCTTTACCTCGCTGTGACGCTAAAAGTGTTTCAAGATTCGCACAAGATTTAACCTCGTTGTGATGCTAAAAGTGTTTCAAAATTTTTAATGAAAAATATTTTCACTAGATACGAAATGCTTAGAATGATTATCACTAATTTGGGAACTTATATATATTAATTGCAGTAGACTACGTTTCTATGTGGATTGAAGCACAAGCTTTACCTTGACGCTAAAAGTGTTTCAAGATTTTTAATGAAAAATATTTTCACTAGATACAGAATGCCGAGAATGATTATCACTGACGGAGGATCCCATGTTAGGAATAAATAGATTCAGAGATTGGCAGAAAAGTTTAATATTATTCATAGAGTCTCTACTGCCTCACCCTCAAACCAACGGGTTAGCTGAAGTTTCCAATAGAGAGATTAAACAAACATACTACTTATCACCCTCAAACCAGTGGATTAGCTGAAGTTTCTAATAGAGAGATTAAACAAATACTGAAAGACTGTGAACCCTAGTAGAATAGATTGGTCCACTAGATTGGATACAACATTATGGGCTTGGACTGTAAACCCTAGTAGAGTAGATTGGTCCACTAGACTAGATACCGCATTATGGGCTTACATTCCTATCACCCTCAAACCAGCAGAGATTGGCAAAAAAAGTTAATATTATTCATAGAATCTCTACTGCCTATCATCCTCAAACTAGTGGGTTAACTGAAAACAAATACTTGAGAAGACTGTAAACCCTAGTAGAGTAGATTGGTCTACTAGACTGGATACCGCATTATGGAACAAATACTTGAAAAGACTGTAAACCCTAGTAGAGTAGATTGGTCCACTAGACTAGATACCACCTTCCTATCACCCTCAAACCAGTGGGTTAGTTGAAGTTTCTAATAGAGAGATTAAACAAATAATTGAAAAGACTGTAAACCCTAGTAGAATAGATTGGTCCACTAGATTGGATACTGCATTATGGACTTACAGGACTGCTTATAAAACTCCTATTGGAATGACGCTTTATAGACTAACTTTTGGAAAGACTTGTCACTTACCAGTAGGATTGGAGCATAAAGCATATTAGGCGATTAAAGAATTCAATTATAATTTGAAAGAGGGTGGTAAGAAGAGATTATTACAATTAAATGAATTGTAAGAATTAAGAAATGAATCTTATGATAACGATAGAATTTATAAGGAGAAACTAAAGTTATGGCATGATCGGAAGATTAACTGGAAGAACTTTGAACCAGGACAAGAAGTTTTGTTTTACAATACAAGCCTGAAGTTATTCCCTGAAATTGAAGTCTCGTTGGTTATGACCCTTTACTGTGACTCAAGTTTATACTTACGGAGCTGTTGAAATTGATGATCAAAATATTGGAAATAGATTTAAAGTAAATGAAACATAGATTAAAACCATATTTTAAGGGTAAAAGACCAAATTTTAAAGAGGTTTTAATGATCAGTCAACCTGAATAAGACCTGAATAGGTCGGGCTGCCGACGTTAAACCAAGCGCTTTATGGGAGGTAACATATAATTATCTTTATTTTTATTCTGATTATAGTAGTTTTTTTTTTTAAATTATTATTAGTTTGTAGTACTATTGAACTCTAATAGTCATATTTACCCTTGAACCATCATAAAAATTGGATCTATAGAGAAAAATTGGAACACATTCGGACAAAAGCGAAACTATGTAATTTTTCCCTAAAGTCCAAATAATTAAATTCTAATGGCTCGCCGACAGCGCCCTCCACGACGCCGACGGCGAGACCAGTGGGTTGGCAATTTCTGGAGTTTGAATGGATGGTTTTTGGCAGTTTTAGGTGGGAGTTTCTCCTTTTAAACTTCAAAAATCGATTCCTAAGTTCATATTTTCCTAAAAATGAAGTGAAACTCCACTAAATTCATCCTTATGGCATCCAATTCCCATGAAAACCATAAAATGCGAGTGTTCAACCAGAGAAAGTTCATTAGTGCGGAAGCGCAGCGAATCTTCAACAAGGTACTGACAAAGAAAAGATTAATCAAGGAACGAGGATTTGTAAATCGAGGATTGAATAATACCTCTACGGCAATTGAAGAGATGATTGTGCGACAAAGATGGGAAGTGTTGTGCTACACTACAGCCGCCATAGTTGTTCCTATGGTGAAGGAATTTTATGTTAATTTGCATGGAATCAACCAGGGAGTCGTCTATGTGCGAGGTAAATGGATAAATTTTACTCCTGCATGGATCAATGAGTTACATATGATCGAGAATATTCATGTCTGCCATTATTCCAGCTTTGTCCCGACAAGAAACCTGATGAATGAAATTTACCAATATTTAACGGACAAAACTGAAGACTGGGAAATGAGAGAAAAAGAGTATGTTTGTTTTTCTACGACACTTCTAAACCCTCTTTCTAAACACTGACACTTCTTCATTTCTACAAAATTGTTACTGATGATGAGGATCGGTAAAATTTCTATGGAAAGTGCAATTCTGAATTACTGCACCCAAATGGGACTGTCAATCGATATTGGATCTATAATTGTGAAGACTTTTTTGGGCCTGATCATTCATGAATCAATTTATGGGCTTGGAAACCCTTCCATAATTTTCTTACTTTGTAGTCAGTTCCAAGTATCTTATGAAAATTGGGTAAATGTATTTTTACCTTGGAAGCCTTTGGGCCCAACTGAGAGATTCCCAGCCAATGAAGATGAAAATGATATGACTATTATGGTAGATCAATCGTATCAGAATTCATTACATATTCAACATTTAGTTCCAAACAAGACACTAATGATCCTTCGCAGAATCAAGAAATTGGAGAAGGATGTACAAAATGTTATGAATGCAATTAACAATATCTCTCATTTCTTTGATCATCTAGATATGAGGATGAAAGAAAAATTTGCTCACTCCGGACATATCAAAGACAGTTTGATATGGTTGATGAGAAAGATGAAATTGATAGAAGAGGATTCTACAGAATAATTTCCATACTGACCTTTCTATAACCTCTTCTTTCATGTACAATCAATGGGTGATCTCGGAGGAGAATCTAGCACTGAATCTGAAGAGTAGTAGATTTGCATTGCTACCTATATGTGTATGTGTGTAATTTGGTTTGAACTTTATGTTTTATTTACTTTAAACGTTTTCATTTAGATCTCTGTATAGTTGAGACATAGCATAAGATGTTTTTTTTCAGTGTTTTGAGTGTTGTGGCTTGGATTGCGACATTGAATTGATGTATTAAGGTTGAGAAAATACCAAACTTAGGTGTTTCTTGTAACGTATATTGTAACCCTTGAAATTTCTATATAATTGTGATGTTTTGTGTTGTGAATGTTTATTTGTGATAGTACATCATTTAATCATTTAAAATTATGTCTATAATGATTGAACGAATGTCGTTGAGTCTTGAAATTAATCAAAATCGCAAAAATCTGGAAATTGAACCAATTTAATACAGCTCGCCAACGACGCCCTCGATGCCACCGATGGCGCCTCGACGCCACCGAAGGCAAACTTTTCTTGAGACTTAGGATATTAATCCAATAGACCTCGCTGACGGCGTCAAAAACCCCGCCGATGACGAGATCCCAAAAAAACACCTTTAACCGTGATTTTTATCATTCAACTGCCACTATTCATCATCCCCTTCCTCTAAAAAATGAAAATTTTGACCTAGGGCTTGAGAGATCTTGGATTTAGGGGTGATTTCAAGGAATTTAGACAACAAATTTGATCATCTATTGGTAAGAGCTTCACTCCAAACTAAAAATATTTGATTTTTATTTCCTCTACTTTGTTGCCGACTTATCACTATAGTGAAGTAACAAGAGATAGAGCTATTCTGAATTTCTGTATTCAGAATAATCGAAATATAAATGTGGGGAGAATCATTTTTAAGAATATGTTGACCACTGCAAGGAGTGAAATAAGTGGAGGTCTAGGACATCCTGGCCTTATTTATGCACTTTGCCAACTTTCTGGAGTGGAAGCTAGAGATGATGACGAATGGGTTTACCCTATGAAGGCAATTTGTAAACTTTTTGGAGTAGAATTTAAAGATGAAGAATGGGTTTATCCTATGAAATCCCTTAGTAAAGCTAATTTATTCTGGAGTGAAAAGTGGAGATGAAGAATGGGTTTATCCTATGAAACCCATTAGTAAAGCTAATTTGAAGACTTTGAATCCCATGAAAAATGGAGAACTGGGAGTAGGAGTCAAGAACCTTCTACTAGTAGAGATATACCTTCTACTAGTTATGACCTTCCATCTTCTAGTTTTCTTACCCTAACTGACTTAATGAATGAGTTGACCTTGCAGTGAAAGAGTATAGAGCAAATAAATGAAAGAATTGGAGGTTTGGAATGTAGATATGATTATGATAGTGAGTACCTACAGAGGCATTCTGACTTTAAGATAGCTTACTACGAAGCTTAGGCACGATACTACAGAGGTGAGCTAGATGTACTTTTCCCGAATGCCCCTGATATATTCAGTTTCAGCCCAATCCTCCTGCTGACCAAGGAGATGAAGACATAGTATGGGATTTTGATATTTGATAGTAATTGATGTACTTTTATTTTATTTTTGTATTTTTTGTAATAGAAATAGATATTTGTGTGTTTGTACTTTCATTGTTATGTTGTATGGATAATGTACTATTACTTTTATTTTTATAATTTTTGTAATACAGATAGATGTTTGTGTGTTTGTACTTTCATTTTTATTTTTATGTTACAATTGGATAATTATTGTTATAATTGTTGGTGTGGTAGTTGAAATTTGTTAAATTGTAATGTGATGTGATTTTTATTCTGCATTTTAATTGTAATTATTTTGTTTAGCATTCAAAATATTGTGTTTGTATAATATTTAGTTTTGTACTTATTTCAAAATTTCATTACCCAGCATATTCTCTAATGATACCTAAAATACTGAGGTATGATTTATATTTAAAATTTTTCTTTCCACCTGTATCATTTCATATTGAAAAATTTAAGTTTGAGGGAGCGAAGAAAAAGATTAACTATAAGATGTTCTCAATTTAAATATTTTCAAAAATTATTAATATGATTTTATGTACTGAATTTAATTTAGATAATTATATTTTGTAGATATTTAAATATTATTGTAGATTTAAGGGAATATTTTTGTAATGAAAATTAATTTTGTGGATTAAGATATTTAGTATAAGAGAATAAGACTACAGTTAACTATTTAAAGTAAAGAAAATTATATTTTGAAGTGCTAAGAATCTGGAAATTCATTTGAGAAGAAAAAATTGGGGCTCATTGATGTAAAAACTATGAAATATTTATAAGGTAATGGAATGCTTTGAGTTTCAAATTTAGGGAAAGAAAGGTGATGTTTAAAATCATTAAAGGCTATCCAGATATAGTAATTCTCACTTGAAACAGAAAAAAAGAATGGATTGACAACAATCCCTGAAAAGAATAGAAAAGTATATAGGATTGAAAGCAATCCAAATGGAAAAGAGAAAATAGAAGAAAGAAAAAAATATGAAAGTGAGGAGAAGCTTGAGGAGATGCCTAATCTAAAATTGGCTTCACTGGACCTACCTGAAGGGAAAACCTAAATATGTTCCTGAATTTATATTTATGGATTAGATTTTTTACAAGTAGTGTTCTCATGAAGTTCCTATTATTTGAATATTTTAAGTGACTTGATATTACAATATATATTCATTCTTGAAATGAATAGAAGATTAACTTGATGATTAGATAATCTTCTAGCTATAGAGTTAATTTAATTACTTGAATTTTTCTGAAAATCTCGCTATGATATTTACTTAAATCATACTTATAGTATTTCTGAATTAAAACCTTACTACAATAGATCATGGCTTTCATATAGTACTAAAATTACTTGAGGACAAGTAATGTTAAGTTCGAGGAATTTTGACAAGAGGAAAATATGTTGAGATTTTTATGCTTATTTTACACTATTTTTTATGATATTGCACTTTAAAGAAAGGTATTTTTGATGTTTTGTTGCAGTTATGATGAATTGTGGTCATTGGAGCACATAGATGCTAAAAGGAGCGAATTTGGAGCGAGAAGGACCAAAATGTGTAGATTTGAACTAGGGCGCCGATGGCGAGCCCAACGGCGCCGACGGTGAGATTTTCATGAGGCTCTAGAAAAATAATTTAGAAGCCCCGCCGACGGCGCCCTCGAGGCCGCCGATAGTGAGATCGGCGGTTTTGTCCAATGGTGCATTGAATGTGGATGATTTTTTGAGGGATGCTTAGGCAACTCTTTGGAAAACTCTTCTACAAATTTAAAAGAAGATTTTGGCCAAAAATTAGAGGGGGAGGCTCTAGAATTTGGAGGGGAGGCTTTAGAAATTGGAGGGGAGGCTCTAGAATTTGGGGGAGGCTCTAGAGTTCAAGGAGTTGGAAGGTTAGAACAACGTCCAAGCCCCAATAGTGTGTAGAGAATTTACTTTAGCGTTAGATTGTGAGGAATTCTTTGAGAGATTGTAAGAGTGGAGGGAAAGTGAGAGATTTCTTCCTCTTTGCTGCTTCAAAGAGGAATTCTGTGTGTCGTAAAGAAAGTAAAAGATTCAGAGAAACTTAGAGGTGTTTGCTTGGGGAGAAGTTAGAGATAATTGTTATTTACTTGTTGTAGTTTGTATGACTTTACTTTTATGTATGAATTCCGAGTTTTTCGTATCTTCCCCATGAGTGTTTTCTCTATCTTTCTCCTTGTCTTGAGATTTGTGAAATGGTGATTTGAATTGGTTGAGCCTTCAAAATGTTACATAAGTTTGTGATGATCTTTTCACTTCAATCTTAATTTACTTTCAATCTGGCCAATTGATTTGTTAAATTATGTTTCTCTGTCTTTCTCCTTGTCTTGAGATTTTTTGAAATGGTGATTTGAATTGGTTGAGCCTTAAGAATGTTAAAGAAGTTATGATGATTTTTTCACTTCGATCTTAATTTACTTTCAATCTGGCCAATTGATTTGTTAAAATATATTAATTTTTTCAACACACCCAAGATTCAGGGAGGTCAAATCCCTTGGAAGTTGGGTGTAAATAAATAAGGAAATAAAATTATCGGGTGTAAAATTGGAGATTTTAGAGTGATAGATTAAGATCCCCAATTTGGTCCTATCATTTTGGTGTTGAAGTGTAGATGTTAGCCCTCAGGCGAGGGGAACGTGGGAGCTCCGAAGTGAGAACCGGTATCCTCCTAGCCTAGCCGCAGATTCAGTAAACAAGCATAGGATTAGTCAATGTTCTTTATGCCTGGACCAAAGGGTAAAGAATAGGTATGCTCCTATTTGGCACAATACAATTTAAACTGATTCACTTTATCCATTCACTATAACTTTTTAACAAGGAGAAAGAAGCTTTCTTATATATTGAATATCACGTTAGAAACTTTATCAGTATAAGAAGTTATTTAAGAGTTAATAAAATTACATATTTTTTTTAATTGTCTATTGGTGATAGATAAGCAATTTAAATTATATTATTGTGATTAAGTCTTGATTTTCTAAAATCTTAGTTTGTAGTTCTAATATTACTCCATGTGGGATTGATATCTAGGACTCCATTAGAGCCATATATTACTTGAGCGATACGTATACTTGCATTGATAAGTATGACTTTAGCATTATTGAATATTTTATAAATACATCTGTATTTCTATAACTGTTATTAAGTTTTTGGTGTCGTTGCTGAGGAATTAAATCTTCTAGCAGCAGTACTAAATACTTGTATTCTTAAGCATATATAAAGTCGATGTCACTTAGTTATGTAGGTCATTCATTCTTTACTCTTCCTAAGTAAGTTTTTATTCACACCATTGGCTGGTATAATCCTAATTCTTCCTTATTAGTCCACATAGAGTCACAAGACCTTTGACATTTTTTTCTTTGACATTAATTCTACTTTATTTCCTTGAAAAATGAAACACATTTATTGTTGTAAAAGTAACCACATACATGTTTTTAAGTTAACTATCATTACAAATTTGTAGATTATGCATTCCAATAGTATGTGACAACATGTCCATAGAGCTCGAATCAAGTTATCTCAACTTATTTTGGTTTTTAATCCAGCCTACCTATTGATCAACCCCTTAGGCATAGTTGTACCCTTTATTAAGTCTTTTTTTAAGAGAGCACTGTAGGCTCTCTCATCAATGCAATGATTATCTACCAAGTTAAAGTGATTTAGTCTCTGCCTAGTGGCTTTATTTTAACTTAACAATTAGAGGCTTTTATCCCACTAGAACAGTTGAAACTCCTGTTGGCTACTTTTGTTTCAAAAAAATTTAGGCAAACACAACACCTTTTATCATTATTTTTTAGTAACCCAGAGGATGCAATTGACCACAAGGAAATGTCATTATAAGAGGTCTCTGTAGAATAAAATGATTTTTTTTTTGAATTTTGGTATTGTTATAAAGGTCTTTTCTATAGAGACTTTCATATGTATTCTCTTGAGTCGTAAGGTATGATTTACCTTATACCACTTAATTTAGATTTATGTTATGATTACTTTTCAATTCAAAAATATCATAGCAACTCTATTTGTTTTTTCTTAGCTTTTATCCACTTGCAACCTTTCATTTATCTCTTTACTCTTATAAGTTAGGATGACCATGAAAGGAGGACTTGAAAAGGGATGAATGCTAAGAAGTCCATTATTGGTCAAAACAAAAAGAGGCACGAACACGTTATTGTGCATCCTAAGAGTCTCTTTTTTTAATATGTAGGCCATAGCTCCTATAATAAAGCTGTAGCACCAAGTTGTTTTAGCAGTTTTCTCACTAACAACTAGATACCATAGAAAAAGCTCTCAGAGACTTTGGTTGACCATGTTTTTCTTAAATGGGTAAAGAATGGTACTAATGATAAAAAATAAAAAGAATAAAATATGTCCTCTAACCAATGAAATTTTAGACACGTACAATCACAAAAAGGTACTAGCATTCATATTTATAGCCTTTCATAACAACTTAAAAGAAAGAAAAGCATAGTATTGAATTATAGCATAACAAATATAAAAATAATAATAATAAATTTTCTAATACATTACTTTATTTGTTTAAGAATACATGAACAAAATATGAATAAAATCTAACACATAGAAAAAAAACTATTAATTTTGTTGGGGCTCCTCAGTTAAATGTCGTTTGTCATGGAGATGTGATTAGCACTATGTTACGCCTAAAAATTACCTACTTTTTCATATATATTTTACACTTCATTTTAAAGATTTTTAATAATATTATACTTTCAAGAAATGTATTTTGCATATTTTTGGTTTCAGGTACAAGAAATGAACTTTTGGAGAAAATGAAGAAAAAAAGGTGCAATTTGGTGTAAAAATGAGCAAGAAAGAGAATTCTGACTTGGCACATTTCGATATGACATTCTATGCTTAATCTACTTTACATTTCTCTTATAATTTTAAATGAAATTACACTTTAAAAGAAGGTTGTTTTCTTTCTTATTTTTTAGACATATCTTTTTGGAGCAAAATGCAACTAAAACAGGGCAAAACAAAGCTAAAACAGAGTCAAACGGAGCAAAACAGTGGAGTTGTTGTAGTGGCACATGAAGCGCCAAAATCAAGAGAATTGGTGCATGATGCACTAGAACTGGCACATTATGTGCCAGAGACAAATTTTTATGGATTAAGGACACTTGTTCTAAACACCCCTTGGAGCGATTCATTGTATCTAGACACTTTGGAAGGTTCTTTTATAGAGAGATATGTCTTTTGGATCAATGGACATGTCTTTCAATTTCAAAAGAGTTGAATTTTGGATAGAATTTTGGAGGGAGTCCGCCTTTTACAAAAGAGATGGAATTCTAGGGAAAGAAAGAGGAGTCTAGAGTGTGTGTTTATGTGTGTTTGTCTGTGTGTCNACCAAAGGGTAAAGAATAGGTATGCTCCTATTTGGCACAATATAATTTGAACCAATTTACTTTATCCATTCATTATAATTTATTGACAATGAGAAGGATGCTTTCTTATATATTGAACATCACATTTAAACCCTCATTAGTATCATTTGTTATTTAATAGTTATTAAAATTATATAATTATTGCAATTTCCTATTAGTGACAGATAAGCAAATTGAACTTCGTTGCTGTGATTAAAGTATTGCTTTATCTAAAATCCTAGTTTTTAATTCTAAACCACTCCCTATGGGATTGATATCTCGGACTCCATTAGAGCCCTATATTACTTGAGCGATATGTATACTTGCATTGATAACCAATTATTGAATATTTATTACGTCCATATTTATCTTATATTTTTAAGCATATATAAAGTCGCGGTCAGCACGCCGCAAAAAAGGTGGAAAATTTGAGCCAACTTGGGAAGGACCATTTGTTATTAAAAGGGTCTATATAAGAGGAGTCTACCAGTTAATGGACTTTCGAGGTGAAAGACCCATGTTACCAATAAACGAACAATATCTGAAAACCTATTATGCAACCTGACGCCGCTTGCCTCTGCTTTCTTTGAAACTTTGAAACTTTGATTGTTTTAGGGTTATCTATATGGAAAAATGTCTATGATCGGGTCCAAATTTTGTAATTAACCTCAATATAATGAAAATTTTGAATAGAAGAATATTTAAATCTTTAAATTTTCTTCTTTCCACTTTTAATTAAATAAAACTCATACATAAAATTCTTCAAACCCAAAACAAACTAAAATTTACTTTAATAAATACTTTGTTTTGCTCTTGTTCATTACAAGCTTCAGCCCACTGACGTTTTTCCTGTCACCTGCATGAAAATGTCAGGACAACGACTGATCTTTACTTTCCAGGATGGTTGGAACCTTACATTAAATGAGAAGATGGTGCCTCAAGGCAGTACCATAGACGTCAACGTGGATTTTAACCAAGTTGACGTAGAATACGAAGGTCCTCTAATGGACGTAGTCAGCTGTTAAGAGAAAGAGGGACTTCCTTCACTACTGAGAGTGACCACTAAAGATAATGTATCACGCAAAGTCAAGAACGTGATAATAGAGCAAGATCCGATGGAGGGGCCCAACCGACTTCCCTCCATGGTAGCTACACCTGCTGGAGGCTTAATAGCCGCCAATAATGAAAGACTACCAAGTACTCCGCTTCGAAGGATGCAACATAGGAACGCCAGCCGAAAGAAGCGGAGAGCTTTTCTATGATAAGAACACAAACGTCAAAGAGAGACGAACAACTTTCTCACTCTTATTCCTGAGGGGCACATTTATGATCCAGACATGAAAGAAACTTCTGCTAGCTTACCCACCACGGAGGAAGAGCCAGCGTTTGTGACGGATTCAAACACACTTCCAGTTACAGATGCTTTGTGCCAGGGTTGCTCAACATGCAACATTGAAATACCGGCTGGGACATCGGCCACGAGCACATTTGTAGAATGCCCGGGTTGCAATGTTCTACATCTACACATTTCAGTACATTAGAAGAATACACTTCAAGCATCAACGAGTCTCAGACTCTAGATTTCATGATGGATGAACCATATGTCTCGATGGGATAGATCAGTACATACCGGAGAGCCCAGGGTCGTACATCCCGTTAGAGGCCGAGTCTCATATTCCAGATCGACCAGCACCAGTTTGGGTTTCCGCCGATGCCCGAAGGAAGGAACGCCAGCGACAGCTGCCAACCCCTGGTATGGTAGAATACTAAAAGATAAGCAGAGTAAATAAAAGAGAATTTAAGTTTTATGAAGAAGTTCAGGGAATGTTCGTCAATATATTGGAAGGCGTGGAGCTGTACACCAAGGTTTTCTCTTAGACTGATGAAAGAAGTGTTCTGGACTGCATCTTCAATTTAAGAGACAGAGGCCGAGCGAGCCTTCTCATGGAAAGGACATATTAGGAGCCAAAGAAGTGAATGAGAGGGAAGGGAAGAATCACCATCTAATGTGGCTATTGTTATAACTTCACGAATGACAGACAGGAGAATCCGCCTGGGATCCTCAGACACGATCAAGTAGATCTACTACCACTGATGATAAAATGAATGATCAAAATGATGGTCAAATGGAATATTCTACCTGCTACCTGCATTCCCAACATTTGCATTATCAATATTTATGTAGAGGGTGATTGCATTCCCCCGTACATTGACCATCATGATTTTGTGAGGCCTTTTTGCACATTCTCATTCATGAGTAAAAGCAATATTCTATTTGGGAAAGAAATCGATATCGTCGGCCTTGGTGAATTCAGAGGTTCGGTGGAGATTCCTCTTCCAGTCGGTTCAGTACTTGTTCTCAAGGGCAATGATGCGGATGTTGCCAAACATTGCATTCCAGGAGTACGACACCTTAGGGTGTCTGTAACTTTCCGCAGGATGGATGACAGTAAAACTCCATATGGATTCCAGAAGGACCCAGAATTGGAGGAGTTATTTCCGTATGAGCTATGAGAAGGTTGTACGTCTAAGTATGTGTGAAGGGAACTCTTATCCTGGAGCATGACCTAGAAGGTCTTCTTGATCAGGAGCTCAACATACCTGGTACAGAGGGTTCACTTTCTTTGTTTTAACAACATGACATGTATCTGATGTATTCAGTCTACAATGTATTCATTTCATGAGATGTTCTCAATGTATTTCAACAAGGACTACATAATATACCTTTTGAGGCGCTATCCTATGTTCGATTTATCACATCTTTGTTGGAACAAATTAATAGAAATTTCTCTCAAATTGTGCCTTTCTGTCAGTTGCCTTTTTGTACGAGGGATGAAAGCCACGAACCACACGTTGGTTCAGAATTTCAATGAACAAAGAACGAAACAACAATTTTTTTTTAAAATATAAATGAAAAAAAAAATAATCACCAATAAATAAACAACGAAAAAAATTTCTTTTGAAAATCAACCAATTAAAATTAAAACTTTAAAGACACATTTCAAAAAATTAAATGAGATAAAATCTGTTGAGTGGATTCTCTCATTTTCAGAGTTTCTTACTCTTTGGGTGCGCAGCACAACCATCTTTATCTTCATCAACTCTCTTCATATCCCCGTGGAATTTTGTATTCTGTACAAAACTCCACAAAGTTTTATAATTTTTTTCAACAAAGTCAACCTTCCCACATGATACACTTTTGCAAATTCAACACCACAGGCTATTTATAAATTTCAATTCTTACATATTTGAATAAGTATCTAAATTCTAATTCTCATCATTTGAGGTCGGTACTTAAATCCCAACTTCAAATTGATAACCAAATTTCAATTCTTACATCTTCGAATCAGTACCTAAATCTTGATTCTCGCATTTCGAGGTCGATACCTAAATTTTGACTCTTTTCTCAGAATTGATACTTACATTTCAATTCTCACATCTTTGAATTGATACCTACATATCAATTCTCACATCTTTGAATTGATACCTGCATATCAATTCTCACATCTTTGAATTGATACCTACATTTAAATTCTAACATCTTTGAATTGACACTTACATTTCAATTCTCCCATCTTTGAATTGATACCTACATTTCAATTCTCACATCTTCGAATTGATACCTACATTTTAACTCACACATCTTCGAACTAATACCTACATTTCAATTCTCACATCTTCGAATTGATACCTTTGAATTGATACTTACATTTCAATTCTCACATCTTTGAATTGATACCTACATTTCAATTCTCACATCCTTGATTTTATACTCACATTTCAATTCTCACATCTTCGAATTGATACCTACATTTCAATTCTCACATCTTTGAATTGATACTTACATTTCAATTCTCTCATCTTCGAATTGATACCTACATTTCAATTCACTTTTCTTCAAATTGATACCTACATTTCAATTCTCCCATCTTTGAATTGATACCTACATTTCAATTCTTACATCTTTGAGTCGATACAAACATTTCAATTCTCACATCTTTGAGTTGATACTTACATTTCAATTCTCCCATCTTTGAATTGATACCTACATTTCAATTCTCTCATCTTCAAATTGATACCTACATTTCAATTCTCCCATCTTTTAATTGACACCTACATTTCAGTTCGCTCATCTTCAAATTGATACCTACATTTCAATTCTCCCATCTTTTAATTGAAAACTACATTTTAATTCTTACATCTTCGAATTGACACCTACATTTCAATTCTTACATCTTTGAGTTGATACCTACATTTCAATTCTCTCAACTTTGAATTGATACTTACATTTCAATTCTCACATCTTGGAATTGATACCTACATTTCAATTCTCTCATCGTCAAATTGATACCTATATTTCAATTCTCACATTTTCGAATTGATACCTACATTTTAATTCTTTTCTTCGAATTGATACCTACATTTCAATTCTCTCATCTTTGAATTGATACTTACATTTCAATTCTCTCATCTTCGAATTGATACCTACATTTCAATTGACACATCTTTGAATTGATTCCTACATTTCAATTCTCACATCTTTGAATAGATACCTACATTTCAAGCCTCACATCTTCGAATTGATACTTAGATTTCAATTCTCACATCTTCAAATTAATACAAAGATTCAAATTCTCATCTTTTGAGGTCGGTACCTAAATCCCGACCCTTCTTGTCTTTTTGAAATTGATACTTAAATTTCAATTCCCACCTCAGAGTCGACACTTATATACTGACTCCCATCCTTCGGAAATTTGTGAAATTTCACGACTCAAAATCCACTCCCCGATCCCCCGCGAGAGTCCCTCCTTAATTTCACAACTTGAAACCCTCACATATAGAAAATAAAAAGAAAAGAAAAAGAAAATACGTGGGGAGAAGCTTGAGGACATGCCTATTTAAAAATTGGCTTCACTTGAATCAACTTAAGAAAAATACTTGGACACATTTTTCTAAACTTATGGTTTGAATGTTAACTTAATTATTAATAAAGTTTTATGATTTTCTTTTTTTATGAATTTCCTAAGTGACTTTAATATAATATATTGCAATTTCTCTTGAAAAGAATAGAGGATCAGAAACCTTAACCTTAATTACTGAATATCCTTACACCTTTAGTATCAACTAGAGTTGTTTTGAATTTTTTCGAAGTAAAACTATTTTTGTTAAAGAACTAAAATATGGAAGTATTAAAGTTAAATTCTTTATAATAAGTCATATTTTTATGTAGTAGAGAAGTTACTTGAGGACAAGTTATGTAAGTTTGGGGGATTTTGATACACTGTTGGTGATATTGCACTTTAATGGAAGGTATTTTTATGTTTTCTTGCAGGTTGTTGATTTTTATAGATTAAAGCAAAAAAGAAACAAAAAAGGATGAAATTTGGAGTCAAAATGATGTTTTTGAGGAAATACTCAGCTCTGGCAGCGCCAAGGTTAGCGCCGACGACGCTGAACAACCGAAAGTTGGAGGATTTTTACTCAGCTCCAGACTAGAGCCAATGGCGCCAAAGGCGGTTCAAACTCCATTTCTAGAAGGTTCGATGTATTTGTATGATTTTTGAAGAGTTTTTGGAGGCACCTCTTGGATAACCAACCTTGGGCTTTATTTGGGGCCAAATTTCATCAGAAAAGGGGCTCCTCTACGTTCATTTTTGCTCTATAACATTCCACCATGCTACATTTCCATAATCCATCCTCATTCCACCACATATTGGAGTCAATTAGTAATTTTTCTTTCATAATTTAGAGTTTTTGTGGAGAGATTTAGTGTGAAACTTTCTATAAAAATGTCAAAGAAGGAGAAAAGTGAGAGAGTTATTCTTCTTGTATTTCTAAGGAAAGGCTACAAAAGATTTGCTTTAAGAAAAAGTTTCAGATAAGTTTGTTTGTTTATTTAGTGTTGTATGAACTTTCTTTTATAATCAAAATTTGTGTTTTGTTGTATCTTTTTCATGAAGTCTGAGCAGTTTCCTTTATCTTTCCCTCAACTCTGAGATCTGGAGAAATGAAGAGGTAATATGACTATGCCATAATTAAAATATAAAACAAATTGTGATGATTTTTCAACTCCAAACTTAATTTACTTTTCAATTTGACCAATTTATTTTTTAAATTATGTTGTGAAACATATGATCGGGGAAATGGAGTATGTGTTCTATAACAGAGTGAGGATCACATTTGATTTCATGAAGGAGAAATTCATAAATGAAATTAAACACAAATAAATAGGGCAATATTTTTTGTTGGGTGTAGAATTGGAGAATCTTTATGGTGATAGATTAAAATCCTCAATTTGGTCTTAGTGTTTAAAAACTAAAGCGAAATTTAGCCTTCAGGTGAAGGGCAGTAGGAGCTCTAGAGTGGGAACCGGTATCCTCCTAGCCTAACCACAGATTAGGGACTAAACCTAAGATTAACCAATGATTTTCTATTACTGTATCAGGTAGAGAATTAAAATTTCTCCTGTTTGACACAATACATATTATAAACATTTATCTCATCTCATTTCACCAGAATTTCATTGTAGTGGGAAGGATGCTTTTTCACATAAGAAACCTTCATTACAAAAACATAATTAGTAGATTAGTAGTTATTATTAAAAATTTGCATTTTGGTTTTGCTAATAGTTAAGTAATTTTTTTTGGTTAATATCTCAACATTCAAAATTAATTACAGTGATTTCGTTTGATTTTCTGTAAATTTCTTGATAAAATTTATCATTGCTGATTTATACCTTCTTTGTGGGACCAATATTTGGGGCTTAAATAGAAAGTCCATTATTACTAGATAATGATACATATACTTGTATAGAATCTCATTATTAATTACCTATAGTTTTATATATTTTTTTTTACACAACTTACTTTTCATACAAGGATCAAGTTTTTGGCACCATTGTCGGGGAAGTAGGAGCTCTGGAGGCTCTGGAGCGAGAGTTAGCCTTCAGGTGAAGGGAAGTGGGAGTTGGTATCCTCCTAACCTAGCCACGGGTTAGGGACTAAACCTAAGATTAACCAATGATTTTTTATGCACTGTATCAGATTAGAGAATTAAAATTGCACCTATTTGGCACAATACATAACATAAATATTTATCTCATCTCATTTCACCAGAATTTCATTGTAGTGGGAAGGATGCTTTTTCACATAAGAAACCTTCATTACATAAACATAGATAGTAGATTAGTAGTTATTATTAAAATTTTGCATTTTAGTTTTGCTAATAGTTAAGTAAATTAGCTTAGTCAATATCTCAACATTCAAAATTAGTGACAGTGATTTCGTTTGAATTTCTGTAAATTTCCTGATAAAATTAATCATCACTAATTTAAACCTTTCCCATGGGATCAGTATTTGGGGCTTAAATATAAAGTCCATTATTATTTGATATCAATATGTATACTTGCATAGAATCCTATTATTAATTACTTATAATTATATAGATTTTACACAACTTACTTTTCATACAAGGATCAAGTTTTTGGCACTGTAGTGGTGTCAACTTCATAAATCCTTACATTAAAAAAATTTGGATCAATTACAACGGTTGAGGATATGAGCATGAGCTGTGGGCTAACTAAGTTCTAGGGTGTCTCGCGGCGTCGAACAGCAGAGCACCACGTGAAAAGCCCGGAAAGGACGAGGATGAGGTGATGTCATGTTGGATAAGTGGAAAAATAGGGTGCTATTTGATTTATTTAAATCCTAGAACTTTCATAAATCCATATCTTGGTGTAGAAAAATAATAAAAATAAAATAAAAATTTCCCTCTTGCTCAGTGAATAGAAGACAACAATGTGAAAATGGTTTCATGTTTGACTGATGCATGTGTGTTTTTTAATTAATTAAATGATGTATATCTTATTTGAATTCTCCATTTACATGGACATTTCACCATGAATTTATTTTTGGGGTATTTGATCTCTCTGTCATGAGGGATTTTTCTTGATTTTCCAAGGTCAGGGGGAGGTCTCTAAGCAGAGATATCTACTTTTCAAGCATATCATGATGTTTTGGTAAAATAATTATAAAAATTAAAATATTCATAAGAAAAATATAAAACTTGTTTTGGTAGGTTCATTATGGTCAGAGGACCCTAGGAAAATATAAACTTGGTTTAACTCATTAAGAATATCCCTAATTGTCACTAACCTCTAAAAACGAAAAAATTTACATCGGAATAATTGTAAATGTAAATGACATAAAAATCTTTCTCTGCTATAACTTAATGATAGAGGAGCTCCCAATAAAAATTTCAAGTAAATTTTAATTAATTTGACCACTAAAATGGATTAATTAAGTGAAATAACATTTTTAGCACTAAAAAAATTATAATCACTAAAATACAATTCAAAAAAATCACCAAATTGGTATTGGGATCTCCTTATGATTAGAGGAACCTAAAAATAAATAAAAGTGAAATTAAAATAAATACTTCATTTTTAAGCCATTTTTAAATATTTAATAAATTTAAAATTAAATAAAAAATCATAAAATTTACAAAATTATGAAAAAAACTCTAAAATGTCACATTTTGCTTTCTGGTCACTTGAAACCAATTAAAATATTTTTTCTAAATTTTTAAGTCAAGATGTAAATTTTTAAAGGCTTAAAATGAATTTTATTTATTTTTCTACTAAAATAATTCTAATAATTAAATTATAAATAAAAGAATATGAAATTTTTTTCTTTGGGTTTCTTGACCTTAAAGAGATTTAAGAAAAATATAAAACTTAATTTTTCACTTAAAAAATATTTTATATTTAATTAATACTGAAAACAAACAAAGAGTTATAATAATTAAATTAAATCCTTAAAAATCATGAGATGTGGTCCTAGTGGTCCTCTAACTTAGGTGAGCTTCTGGTAAATTTCTTAAAGAAAGAGGTTTTGTTTTGGTTGAGTTATTGAATTTTCACTAAAAAACCATATGTTTGCATCAAAACATTATAAAATTAAATAAATTCAGAAAAATTGCATTTTCTCCTCTAATGTTTTAATTAACCCATGAGTGGGGTAGCATAAAATTTTAAAGACATTTGGGTTTAATTTAATGAATTATGAGGAGTTAAGGTCTTTAGGGCAAAAGGGTAATTTTGGAACTTAAACCTTAATTAATATTTAGGCCTAACCAAAGGGTAAATGTGTAATGAATGATCTTAATTTGCATGTCTTGATTATTGAAATATGAAAAGTTAAATGGTAGCAACCAATCTCACTTTGGTCTCATTAAAGATAAATTTGTTATTTCTTAAATTGATGAAATTTGGAAGACTAATTGAACAAGAAGATATTAAGGTGAGGGGTTTGACTTTGAAATATTATAACCGACTAAATTAAAACCCCAATTAATGGATCTAAAATGATCTATGATTCTTGATAAGGGTTAAAAGTATAAATATTCAAATTTTTCCTATAAATTACAAATTTACCCATTAAGTTTTATGAGCTTAGTAGGAAACTAGGTTTAATCAAAATTTTGTCTATTGAGGTTTAAAAAATTACCTATATTTAATTTCAAACATTAAAACACTACAAGCCCAACGTAGAAAATCAAACCGGCTAAGTTCCTTAATTAAGCCAAATTGCCCAAGGGCTTTTTCCCGTATAATTTGTAAGTGAAACACCAAGTGATAATTACCCCACTTAATGGGATAATCAAAACATCATGGTTCATTGAGAAAAAGGGTATGAATTAGGTGAACGATATAGCAAACATAATAAGATTGAAATGAACTCGAGACAATTTGAGGGACTGTGAAATGTTTAGGGCATTACCTAGGACCTTATCATGATCCTTTATGAATCTTGGAGGACACTTGAACATATTATGATTTTCTTGATGGGATCATCCCCACAGATGAACAAATTAGACACATAGGGTTTTGTAGACACCCCTTAAATTTCTGTTCTCAGCTTTTCTTATAAGCATGTTTTAATTCTCGCAAAATTATATACATGTCTTGCAAGTACTGACATCTTAGGTGGACGAATGAGAAGAATCGGCAGGTACGCTATTAACTTAATGCATTTCAATTTACTTTTATTTATCTTTTTGTATCTCTCATTTCATACTCATAAATTTGCATGTTAAACAACAAGGTCACCCCGTATGTCAAAATTGAAACTTATAGGATAGCCAGAAAACTGAAACCAAAACAAAATTAACAAATGAAAACAAGATAAAATTCACCACCACAACAGTCAAAATATAAGACAACTCAAAATTTAATCACAAACGTAACAAAACAAAAATTGCAACAAAATTAAAATGTCTCTATCGGATGATTGGGAATCCCTCAGATGAGGTAACCTATGGTTGCTAATGAGATTTCTCACAGTCTAAATGAAAGTATGGAATATATTAATTTGAGTTTAGTAAATTCATTTAGACTAAGTGAATCCAAAAAAAATTATGGTGTCGGAACGAGGGAATCGTGGGATCCTAACCGGTGTCACTCTAATCAACTTTAACATCCCCCAAAATATTTAAAAAATCATAACCTTAGGAAAAATTTGATTTGACATCATCACTTGACACATTAGAAAACATAAACTCACTATAATGAGGAGCTCAGATATAGTATTATGGGCAGCACAACCATCTTCAACAGCAAGGGGATCTACAACATCATATCCCTCCTTAGAAATTAAACAACAAGCCATAGAATTTTGAGGTTGTCCGCCTAGTGCGACATAAGTGCTTAACTCTTTTTAGGCCTTTGTATGGCTCTGCTATACAGTTTAAGCCCTAACTCTTCTTAGAATTCCAAGGTTGTCGTTCGTCACGACCTAAATCCTCACATTATCCTGGCTTTTTGTGTGATCGTTTCACACAAATGTAAGCCCTAATTAAAAAATTCAGCAGGATGAAACATTTTAATGATTTCTTCCTTAAAAATGAATCCAAAAAGCTTGGGAAGTCAACAAGGTTCTCCTTAAGATCCATGAAATCCCCTAGTTCTTCTTCTTTTGGATTCCGTAATAAATGTTCCAAATTTAATTCATTCCCCTTTCACACCTCTTTTGACTGATCTCTTTGAAAAGCCCCATCCTTTGGAATTCCTTGAAGACTCTATCCCCTGATTTTTATCGAGAGTTTTCTTATGTGACTTCAGTTTTCTAAGATGTAATTAACTATAAAAGCTTGTCATTATAAGAAATTTTCAAGAACCTAGATTAATATAAACCCTATTTTTTGTATTAAATAGAGGAATTTATCGACAAACATAAAAGGTTTTGCAGGCCAAACGAATGTCATAAATTATTTGGTTTTTTTAATCGAGCTTTCATCAGTATGTAATGTATCAATCCCTCGGGACAACTACACATTTTGCGGTATTACGCTTTTTTATTTAAACATTTGAGGATATGAGATTAGTTTCATTCATGTATTTTAAAAATTCAAATTTTAAATTTTTCCAAATTATATATATATATATATATATAAATTAATTAAATCAAGCATTGGCATACTCACTCCAATGACCGACAACTTCCTCCCAACTTTTTAGTGTCGATAGTACACGTAAAAGGAGTTCTTATCCTGGAGCGTGGCTTAGTAGGTCAGCTTGATCAGGAGCTCACCCCACAGAGGACAGACAAACATTAAATGGACACTTTTGTATTGTGTCAAGAGGTAGCAGATATGATGTGAACTGTATCAGATGTGTTCAATATATGATATGTACACATCATATGATAATTGAGATATATTTAGCAGGTTGTCTCTCTAGATGCTTCAGCATGTATTCCATCTGTAACACTTATTTGAAGTAGATTAATGAAACATTGTTTTTATTTCAACATGTTTGTCAAATTTACCTTTTGGGCAATTGATAAAGAGCCGTAGAACTAGACATTGATCCTGAATTATAATGAACGAAGAACAATATAACAAAAGTCTGATATTAAAATTAAAATATTTTTGAAACTCAGTCAACAAAAATTAAATTTTGAAAGTATACTTTGATAACTAAGTGTGATAATGACAATAAAAAAAGAAAATGAAAAATTTTTTGAGTTTGTTTTTCTCAAGTTTAAGGTTTCTTACTCTCTGCCTTCGCAGAATGACTATCCTTGTCTGCACCAATTTCTTCACATCCTTGCGAAGTTTCACACTTCACAAAATCTTACAAATTTTCCTTAACAGTGTTAACCTTCATATTCCACATATCTACGAGTTTAACACCACAAATTCTCTACACTACTTTTATGCTATTCTCAGGGTCAGTAGCGAGATTCTGATTCCCTCACACTACTGACACACTAAAATAATATATTGTTTTAAGTACTTATTTTTTACATATTTTTGGTGATATTGCACTTTAAGGAAAGATATTTCTATAGTTTTGTTACAGGTATATCATTTTTGGGCATTTGGAGCAAAAATGGCAAAAAAGACAAAATTTGGAGCAAAAAGAGCCAATTTTGGATTCTGGCGCATCATGCGCCAAAATCTAAAGAGCTGGGGCATGATGCACTAGATTGGTGCATGATGTGCCAGGAATGACTTTTTCTATTTAAGGCAGTTCAAGATAAATTTTTGTGTCAATTTCAAAAGGACACTTGTTCTACACATCAATTGGAGTAATTCAATGCATCTAGACACTTTAGAAGGTACTTTTATAAAGGGATATGACTCTTGGATTGAATGTTACATCATTTGAATTCAAAAGAGTTGACTTTTAGAAGAAACTTTTGAAGGGAATTCTTTCAAGAGGAGGCAGCCCAAATTAAAGGAGAAGACAGCATAGAGAAGAAGGGGCATTTGTGTGACGTGAGAGGGAGAGAGAGAAAGTGGCGTGAGAGTTAAAGAAAGAGAGAAGAGGAGATTTTCTTCTAGGGTTGTAAGAGGAGAGGGAAGGTGAGAGATTTCTCCTTCATTACATTTATAAGAGAGAATTTGGAGTGATTGTAAAGAGAGAAAGGCTTGGAGAGAACTTCTAGGGATTTTCCTTGGAAGGATTGTAAATTAAGTTGTATCTTTATTTTTTTTGTTTTGTAAACTTACTTTTATATGTGAAATTTGTGTTTTATTAAATCTCTCACATGAATTCTGAATTCTGAGTAGTATTCTTTATCCTTCTCCCTACTTTGAAGATATGGTTTGGTGAAGTACATATTTTGTTTTCTACGGTTTTAAATGATAATAATTTTTTATGATTTGAACTCTGATCTTCATTTACCTTTCAATCTGGCTAATTGAAATGTTAAAACTTGTTGAGAGACATATGTTCTTAAATGAGATATGAATCCTACAATATAGGTAGAATCACATTTGATTTCATAAGAGGGTATGTCATCTTAGGGCTTGGGTGAAAAAAAAAAAGGAAATATACTTTATTGGATATAGAATTGGAGATTTTAAGGTGACAGATTAAAACCCCCAGTTTGGTTCAGTTGATTGGAAACTAATGCAAAAGTATTAGCCCTTAGAGTAGTGAGAGCTATGGAGTGGTAGCCGGTATCCTTCTAGCCTAATCACGAAATTAGGTACCAAAATCTGGATTAATCAATGTTCTTTATAGCACTCGGAAGAGGGTACATAATAGGATTGCTCCTATTAGGCACAAAATAGTTTTTATATATTTCAATTGATTTCAATTTCTTCATAAACTATATACTCATTGTAAAGGGGAAGGTTGTTTCAATAAATTTGAACTTTCCGTCTCAATAAAAACTTCATTTAATTTTCGCAATTTTACTTTTGAAAGTTTAGTTTAATTTATATAATCTTACATCTGCATTTTAAATAACATTCATCTAAGTAGTCAATTTTCAAACTTTGCACTTTATTTTCTTTTTTTATTTATTTTATAAAATAATTTTCATGATTTACTTTAGGATTTTCCAACTTCTTTATTGGATTGATATCTAGGGCTCCATTAGATCCCTTTATTACTTGGACGATACGTATACATGTGTTGATATTTAGGAGATATTTGCAGTTTGAAAGGAGTTTTAAAAGTTAATTTATATTTATAAAAAATATTTTGTTAGGATCATATTACATATTTATTCTAAGTCCGCCTGTGATACGCATAAAATATATAGTATTTTTAGACACATTTTTATACCTATTTTTGAGATATTGCACGTTAATGGAATGTATTTTTGTGTTTTTCTTTCAGGTATAGGTAAAAAGGTGAAAAATGCTTAAATTTGTGAAAAGGATCAAATTTGTAGCAAATAGGTGAAAAATGTGCAAAAGTGTTTTGGCGCCTAATCGCCAGATCTGGCGCTTAAGCACCGGGCAAATAGAGAAGGCCGCGCCTAAGCGCCAGCGGCCCCGCGTTTATGTGTCGGTGGCAATTATTGGATGAGTAAATTTGGTTTTTGCAAAGTTTGAAGCGGTTTTTGAGGCACCTATTGGCTTAGAAGGTGGTCACAACCACCATGGACAAAAATTATTGTGAAAGGATGCATCTGTTGAGAAAATACATCAAATCAAGACACATTTTGAAGAGATACCATGGCACCTTTTGGAGAATTATTAAAAAAGAAAGATTGGGACATTGAAAGAGGTCATGAAAGTACTGAAAAAGTTTTGAAAGTTCAAAAATTGGGGAGTTAGTTGGAGAGATTTTCAGGCACCACATAATTATCCTTTTTTTATTTCTAGTTTTATATTGAGAGTGTTGTAAAAGAGAAGAGATTAATAGGAACTTCAAGAGTTTGGTGGAGGACTTGAGATAAGTTTTTATCTTTTTTTTTAGACTACTTTAGGTTTTAATTAAGACTTATTTTTGGTTTGACAATGATTTCTACTTTTAAACTAAAGTGTGGTTTTGTTTTCTCCATGGATTCTGAGCGTTTTTTTCTTCTTAAAATGATAAGTAATTAAGTGTTGGATGGAAGTTGTGGAGAGTATTGATCTTTAAAGAGACTTCTTAGTGGTTTGGCAATGATTTCTACTTTTAAACTAAAGTGTGGTTTTATTTTCTCAATGTATTCTGAGTAGTTTTCTTTATTTTTCTTAAAATGATAAGTAATTAAGTTGGATGGAAGTTGTGGAGAGTATTGATCTTTAATGTTAGAAGAAGTTGTGATGATTTAAATCCATGTACTTCAATTTACTTCTTGATTTGGCCAATCCATATGTTAAAATTTGTTGTGACAACATGTAAGAACTGTGCTGGTATTGTCTCAGTCAACAATTGGAAAGAATCACATGAGGTTGTATGAATGAGAATGTAGTTCATATGATTGAGTGCAAATAAATGAGGAAATATTCATTGAAGGGTGTAGAGTTAGAGGACATTAAAATAATAGGTTAAAGCCCCCAAATTGATTTATTTTTTTAGATTCTGATACGAGATGTTAGCCCCCAGGTGGAGGAAATTGAGGGAACTCTAGAGTGAGAGATAGTATCTTCCCTGCCTAGCCAGTCTTCAGAACTATTCAAACTTTAAATTAGTCAATGTTCTTTATAGCATCGCTAGTAAGGGTAAAGAATATTATTTCTCCTATTTGGCACAACACAATATGTATACTTCCACACCAGAATTTCTATACTTATTATTGATTCATGATAAGTGTTGACCTCACTTTTGGTTGAGGTTTAGTTTTTCCTCTTTAGTAGCCTAATGTCTTGCATAGGATTTTCCTATTAACTATTCTTAGAAAACTAGACATGGAAACCTCAACATTAGAAATCCTACACTCTTTTCTACTCAACTTGAAGTTCTAAATATTGGTCCTAACCTCTAATACTTAGTAGGTGGAGTCATTATAAGAGAAACTCAAGATGAGTCACCCTTAGGACTGCTGGACCTTAGGGTTGACTCTGGGAGTTGGTCTGGAGCTAGGACACTCACTACAGTCATCTACATTCACATTCACTCACAACCCTAAACTCAAATTTCTAGCCTAGGTCCCTTGATCTTTTTGGGATACTCATGTAGGTGGTCCCCTAAACCTACTAGCCCTAGAGTTATGGTTTGACTAAGACCACTATGTAGAGGACCCAAAAAGGGGTTTGCATTGGTTCATGGCTTGTTCGTGATGGTTGGTACCTTAACTCTACCAAAATACCCATCTTGGTCTTTTACCCCTAAAGCACCCCCAAGTTACCAAGATACCCCTCCATAGCCCAAAAACCCAAAAATTTCAAAAATTCCCAGAAAATCTCAATAAATCCCAAATAAGCTTAATTTCATTTTTCTTAACTTTTACATGAGCCAATTTTCTTAATTTGACCATCTTTAACCAACACCCCCAAATTTGCCTTTAAGGGCCCAAATTTCTCAAATTCAACCCAAATGTCCATCAATTTGATCACAATTGACCCCAATTCCAATATTAAACTCAAATTTACTCTTGATATGACCAATATAGACCAAACCATAGCTTAATTGACCCATGATTTGAGCCCAATTTTGATTTAGGTCAAAATCCCAATTTTGACCATATGATCTAATCTCACCAAATTGAACCCATAGCCTAGTTAATTGAGCCCAATTAATGTTGAAAAATCTTCATAAAATTCTTACACATCAAAATCAATCATCAATTGGCCTTGTTGAAGCCTCAAATCCATTTGAGTTTGGCCAAAATCCAAAATTCCCAAATTTAGCTCCAAATTGGCTAAGTCCCAAAATTTCACCCAATCGATTGCCTTAACCCCAAAATTGGCATCCAATTCATGTTCAAAACTCTTCATAGGGTCCCTATTGACCGTTTACAATAATCAATTTGACTTACCCAAAGGCTAACCCAAGCTATACCCAAGCCTAGCCCAACTTGACCAAATTGGCCAAATCTAAAAAATCCCTCAAATTGACCCTTCAATTGAGCTCAAAACCACTTTCATCCTTCACCAAAGTTGTTCCTTATGATCATCTATACCAAATGCAATATATATTTGGGCCAATTGATATGGCTAGCCTACACCAAATCCAATATTTGGTCATTTGCACCCACTTGGACCCATGCACTAAATGTGACCTAACCACCCTAAAGTCACAAAATTAACTCCATCACAGTCATTAGTTGGACTTAGTGACCAGTCCAAAAATCATGAAATCATCTAAATCAACCCATGGACCAAAGGTCCTCCAAATCAAGGGATATTATTTCCAAAAATGCATGTGCTTAAGATATCCTTACCAAAATTAGGTATTATTGCACTAAATTATTGTGACATATTCCCCTGGGTTTCCTGAGCTCCTAGCCACCTCCCCCTGGCCGGCCGGTAGGCCTAGTGGCCGAAAAAGCTCAAAACCAAGAGCCACCCCCATGGCACCTCACCCAAATCAAACCTTGAGGACAGTTCAACCAAACCAATTGATAGAGCTCCTCTGCCCTCCACCTAAGCACCACAATCCACCCAAACTTATGCCCTTAGAGCCACCCCATGGCCATTTTTATAAAAACTCACCTCCACGGCCATGGGAGGTGGGCTGAAATTTCCTTAGAGAAGCCTCTCCAAACTTCACATAGAGCTTCCCTAAGATCCCCTCAGTGCATTCCAACCACTTTCTCCCACCAATTCTCTTTGCCGAAGCTCAATTTTCAGCTTGAAACCTTGCTGGAAACAAGGACATAATCCAATACTCCTCCACAGTCCACCAAACCTAAATTAACTCTACCCACACCTTAACAATAGTGAAAGAAGCCAAAGCCCCATCGAGTCCCCCTTCCACAGAGCCTCTACCATAGCTCTAGACCAACACCCAAATCCGGCCGTGATCGAATTCACACCTAGGCCTTACATCGAGACTAGGGACTTAATCCCTAGTCTCCTTAGATCCCAACGAACGTGCCAAGACCCTCTGATCGAAGCTTCACTTCTTAGATCAAAGGTATAAANTGGGAGGTGGGCTGAAATTTCCTTAGAGAAGCCTCTCCAAACTTCACATAGAGCTTCCCTAAGATCCCCTCAACGCATTCCAACCACTTTCTCCCACCAATTCCCATTGTCGGAGCTCAATTTTCAGCTTGAAACCTGGCCAGAAACAAGGAAAGAATCCAGTACTCCTCCACAGTCCAACAAACCTAAATTAACTCTACCCACACCTTCACAATAGTGAAAGAAGCCAAAGCCCCATCGAGTCCCCCTTCCACAGAGCCTCTACCATAGCTCTAGACCAACACCCAAATCCGGCCGTGATCGAATTCACACCTAGGCCTTACATCGAGACCAGGGACTTAATCCCTACTCTCCTTAGATCCCAACGAACGTGCCAAGACCCTCTGATCGAAGCTTTACTTCTTAGAGCAAAGGTATAAGNATCAAACCCGAGGTGATTTGGTTGAGTCTAGGCTGAGATCTTAGGGTTTCAGTGTGGACGGTCACGGGATCATTTTATCGGGGATGATGACGGAGAGCCATTTAATCAAGCGCGTGTCAAATGGACGGATGAGATCGAGTCGGNATAAGACCTCACCTCATCCCAAGCCTATTTTGATTCTCCATTTTATTAGGCTTAATTTAATTGCATGATTACCGCATAGATGTGTTCGTCTCACTTAGACGAGTCCATATGATCAAACCCGAGGTGATTTGGTTAAGTCTAGGCTGAGATCTTAGGGTTTTAGTGTGGACGGTCACGGGATCATTTTATCGAGGAAGATGATGGAGAGCCATTTGATCAAGCGTGTATCAAATGGACGGACGAGATCGAGCCGGACGACGCTTCGGGACATAAACAGCAGGCCGAGTCAGCGCTGAGGTGGATGGTGGCGTCAAATGGAAGCGCTCCGCATGGAGCTTCGAAGCTGTCGTAGGATGAGGTTGCACACGCTGGTTTAAATAGATAAATAGGGATTTTTCCTATTTATTTAAATACCCTTAACTTAGAAAATTCATAACTTTGTGTAGTAAAATCACAAAAATAAAATAAAAATACCCTTTTGCTCAGTGAACAGAGGAGAAAAATGTGGAGTAAATTTCAATTCAATTTGATGCATATTTTATTTTTAATTAATTAAACATTATTTGGAATCATTTTATTCTCCATGCATATTAACACATCACCTTGGCTTGAAATTTTGGCATGTTATAGCCTCTGTCAAGGGAAGTGTCCTCTGATTTTTTCAAAGTCAGAGAAAGTCCCTATACAAAGATCCATATTTTTCAAGTTTTTGCACATTATTTCTTAAAAATAACCATGGAAATTAGCATATTATTTAGAAAATTCCAAGAGAATTTTGGAAGGTCCATCATGATCGATGAAACCTTTGGAAATAATTTCATGGGTCAAGTAATTTAAAATGTACTTAATTTTCATGAACACTAAATCATAAAGATAATTGATTTTAAAGAATATCAACATTTAAATGACTTGATTTTTAATCACCACCATGGTTTATGGTCCAGAGNGGGGTATGCCTTTTGAAGTCAATAATTAATCAATTTAATACCCCTATTTTGATTTTTAAAATAAAATTCAAACCATGAATCATGACTACCTAAAGTTTAACCTTTTTAAAAACTAATTAAGACACTCAGTGAGAAAGTAGCATGGACTTGCTTCTTTCTCTAGATCTGTTGGACATCTCGGAGATATACTAAACTTAATATATCTTGCTTGATAAAATCAACCTTAATTGATCAATAAGGATCCATCAAGATATGACATAGGGTTAGGAAAACTATCAAAACTTTACTTTTCCTGCTCTCCATAGATGTCTTAACATGCATTTTAAGTTTCAGGTGGTGGAACGAGAAGACTCGCCGGGTATGCTTTTATAGTTTTCAGCATTGTCTTTCTTATGCTTTCATACTGTACTTTTATATCTACAAATTTTCATGCTAAACAATGACGCCACCCTGCATGAAAACTAAAACTATCAGGATAGCCACAAAACCAAAACAAAAACCGAAACTAAAATCAACCAAGGATAAACTCACCTCCACAACATTCAAAATATAAAACAACTCAAAATTTAATCACAAACATCACACAAAATCACCTAATCCCAAAACCAAAGCCAAAACCAAAACTAAAACTAAAATCAACCAAGATAAAATTCACCTCTTGCATGTTAACCAAAACCATAACCAAAACCAAAACTAAAATCAACCAAGATAAAATTCATCGCTTTGCATGTTAACCATAACCCAAAACCAAAATTAAAAATCAACCAAGATAAAATTCCCCGCCAGGATATCCACAAAACCAAAACCAAAACTAAAACTAAAATCAACCAAGATAAAATTCACCCCCACGCATTCAAAATATAAAACAACTCAAAATTTAATCACAAACATCACATAAAACCACAACTTCAATTAAATCATAACCATAACCCAAAACCAAAATTAAAATCAACTAAGATAAAACTCACCGCCATAACATAACTTGCATGTTAACCAAAACCAAAACTAAAATCAACCAAGATAAAATTCACCGCCACAACATTCGAATAAACCAAAACCAAAGCTAAAACTAAAATCAACCAAGATAAAATTCACCCCCACAACATTCAAAATGTAAAACAACTCAAAATTTAATCACAAACATCACACAAAACTACAATTGCAACTAAATTAAGACGTCTCTATCCAAAATTTAATCACAAACATCATATAAAACCACAACTTTAACTTAATTAAGATGTCTCTATTTGATGATCGACTAAAACTAAAATCAACCAAGATAAAATTCACCCCCACAACATTCAAAATATAAAACAATTCATCACAAACATCACACAAAACTACAATTGCAACTAAATTAAGATGTCTCTATTGGATGATCGAGAATTCCTCAGAGGAGGAAACCTACGGTTGTTAACGAGGCTTCCTACTGTCTAAATGAAATTATGAAACTCATTAAGTTGAGTTTAGTAAGTTCATTTGGACTAAGTGAATCCAATAAAAAATAGTGATGCCGAAATGAGGGAACCGTAGGATCCTAACTGTTGTCGCTTTAATTAACTTTAACATGCGCCCATAATATTTAAAGAACTTAAACCATAGAGCCACCTGATTTGACATCATAACTTGACACACTCGAAAACTCAAACTCGTCACAGCAAGGAGCTTGGAGCTAGCATTGTGGGCAGCACGGCTACCTTCAATAGCAAAATATGTCTTCCTTAGGTAAACCAATCTTCCTTCCTTAGACCTCTTCAACAGCAAAACCTTTCTTCCCCAGCTAAACCAATCTTCCTTCCTTAGACTTAAACAGTTCTTCAATAGAAAAACCTGTCTTCCCCAGCTAAACCAATCTTCCTTCCTTAGACTTAAACAATAAATACATAGGACTTCAAGGTTGCTTGCTTATGCAACATAAATCCTCACCTTATCTTTAGGCCTTTGTGTAGCCCTGCTATACAATATAAGCCCTAACTCATCTTCAACAGCAAAACCTGTCTTCCTCAGCTAAACCAATCTTCCTTCCTTAGACTTAAACCACTTTGAGGTTGCTTGCTTATGCAACGTAAATCCTCACCTTATCTTTAGGCCTTCGTATAGCCCCTTTGAGGTTGCTTGCTTATGCAACGTAAATCCTCACCTTATCTTTAGGCCTTTGCATAGCCGAACCCTATCTTCCCCAGCTAAACCAATCTTTCTTCCTTAGACTTAAACAACAAAGCCATAGGACCTCTTCCCCAGCTAACCCAATCTTTCTTCCTTAGACTTAAACAACAAAGCCATAGGACTTTGATAGCTAAACCAATCTTCCTTCCTTAAACTTAAGCAACAAAGCCATAGGACTTTGAGGTTGTTTTTTATCTTTAGGCCTTTGTATAACCCTGCTATACAATATAAGCCCTAACTCGTCTTAGGATTCTGAGGTTTTTGTTTGTCACGACCTAAACCCTCACATATTCCAGGCTATTTGTGTGATCGTTTCACACAAATGTAAGCCCTAACTAATAAAATTGGCAGGATGAAACACTTAAATTTTTCTCCTCAAAATTGAAGCTAAACATTAGGATAGCTTGGGAAGTCACTGAGATTCTCCTCTGGATCCACGACATCCCCTAGTTCTTCCTCCTTTGGACTCTACAACAAAATGTTCCAAATTTGAACTAATCCCCTTTCACACCTTTACGTCTGATCTCATTGAAGAGTCCCACCCTTTGAAATTCCTTGAAGATAATATTTCCTGATTTTTATCGAGGAAGTAATTTTCTATAGGGACTTGCCATTATAGGAAGCATGTCTGAACCCAGCTTAATATAAATCTTATTTAGTTATTTATATTAAATAGGGGAACTTATCGGAAAATATAAAGGTTTTGCAGACCAAACGAATGTCATGTATTTCTTAGTTTATTTGATCGAGCCTCATCCTCAAGTCTTGTGTTTATCCCTCGGGATAGATGCAGGGTTTGAGGTAAAGCGCTCTTTCATTTAAACTAAGAAAAATATGGGGTCAATTTAGTTTCATATTTTTCTAAAACTAAATATATATGTAAATTAAAATGTCCTTCCGAAGCGGGCGATGGGATTTCGATTCCGGTGACCGACAGATTCTTACGGGCAACTCCCCACTAACCAAAAATAGTGCCGACAATAAGGAGAAAGATATTTTCATATTTAGTGCTTTTCTTCCACAAAAACTCATGTTATCTTTTTAAGTTTGTACTATTTTTGTCAAAATATTAAAATTATCAAAAAATATTTAAACTTTCTTCACTGTGAAGATGTCTTTAATTTAAATAATTATCTTTTTAAAAATATAAACTTTTCCAAAAAGTACATATTGCATATCTTCACTGTGGGTTCGATATTTAGTTCTTAATTAAAAAGTCCTATATTACTTGTTAACGATACGTATACTTGTGTAATATCCCAATATAAATTAAAATTTAAATTCTTACTTTTCTTCAGGATCAAGTTTTTGGTTTTGTTGTGAAATAATGAAATATAAGTGAAAATATAATCAGAATTATTGCTATACTGTTGTATATAAGTAGTTATTAGGGATCATGTCGGGGAAGTGAAGTGAGAATAGTATAGAATCTATTGATTTAAAAGCAAATTTCTATTTTTAGGAAGTCTTATTTAAACTTTAAGTTATTGTATTTTATTGTGTGTTTATTTAGTTTTATTTTATGTTAGTGTATGCGTAGTTCAGTTTCTGAAGGACTAGTGCCCTACGATTCTGAATTAGAGAGAATTGTTAGAAAAATCAGAAAAACCAAAAAAAATTAAAAATCTTAAAAAATCCAAATAAAATTATAGAAATGTCAAACCAAAATGATCAAAATGCTGAAATTCATTAAGAGTTTAGACCTTTAAGAGATTATGCCAACCCTGCTGTAGATGAACTTCATTGTATTATTCAAAAACCTATTGTAGTGGTGTTCAAAGTTGTCTATAGAATAAGTGGTGTTACAAATGTGAAATCAATTACAAAGCCAAGGACCTACAAATAGAAATATTGAAAGTCAACTTGGGCAAATAGCAAATTCATTAAGTAATAGATCCCAAAAAACACTTCCAAGTAATACTGAATTAAATCCAAAAGACCAAAATAAATAACAAGTAAAAGTCGTTCAACTTAGAAGCGGAAGAGAGTTGGAAGGTAGGGTTCAAAAAGAAATTGAAGCAGAGAGAGAAGAAATTGAAGAATCAAAAGAGGACGCTCCAAAATATTTTGAGAGACCTATTTCTCCGCTAAAAATTAATTTGAAAAAGCCACCACCTCCATTTCCTCAAAGACTTCGTCAGTGAAGTTGGATAAGCAATTTTCAAAATTTTTGGAAATATTTAAGAAGCTTACAATTAATATTCAATTTGCTGAAGCCTTAGAATAAATGCCAAGCTATGTAAAGTTTATGAAGGATATTCTCAATAGGAAAAGGATGTTTGAATATAATGAGACTGTTGTACTTAATTAGGAGTGCAGTGATATAATTCAGAAAAAGCTTCCTGAAAAGCTTAAAGGTCCTGGTAGCTTTACTATTCCATGTGCAATAAGATATAGATTTTATGGGAAAGATTTATGTGATTTAGGTGCAAGCATTAACTTTATGTCATTATCAATATTCAAAAGATTGAGATTAGGAAAAATAACCCCTACTACTGTAACTCTACAGTTAGCAGATCATTCGATAACATACCCTAAAGGAGTTATAGAAGATGTCCTAGTGAAAGTGGATCAATTTATCTTTCCTGTTGATTTCATTGTGCTAGATATGGAGGAACATAAAGAGATACCTATCATTTTGGGGAGACCTTTCCTAGCTACAGGAAGAGAAATGATAGATGTACAGAAAAGGGAATTAACAATGCGCTTTAATGATCAAATTGTTACTTTCAATATTTCAAGATCAATGAAATATCCTACAAAAGGTAAACATGATGAATGTTATAGGATGAATGTTATAAGATATCTAAGTAAATTTCATTTCAAAACAACTTATGAAGAAAAATCTAAAGAAAAAGATTTGGAACGTGAGTAAAAAGAGGAATTAGATCGATGTAAAGAACTTTTTAAGGAAGATTCAAACTATGTTCGAGAAAGTTTTGAAATTTTGGACACGATAGACAAAGATAAATTTTTTTGTCCATTAATTGAAAAACCTCCAGAACTTGAGTTGAAGTTACTTCCTAAACATTTAAAATATGCCTTTTTAGGAGATTCCTCTACTTTACCCGTTATAATTTCCTCAAAATTAACAATGGAAGAAGAAGAAAGGTTGATGAAAATTTTGAAAAAATTAAAGTAAGTCTTTGGATGGACAATTCCTGATATTAAAGGAATCAGTCCTTCAATTTGTATGCATAGAATTCATATGAAAGAGACATGCAAACCTAGGGCTGATCCTCAAAGGAGACTGAATTTTGTTATGAAAGAAGTTGTTAAGAAAGAAATTTTAAAGTGGTTAGCTGCTGGAATTATCTA
>JXCR01084920.1:57375-84909 GCA_002079205.1 Phalaenopsis hybrid cultivar | reverse complement strand
CCTGGGCTTTTTCTCTCATCTTATCCACAAGAAGGATATCATCAGCAAAAAACATACACCAATGTACACACATGATAAAAAATCAAGAAAAAATCATCTTTCAATTACTCTCTTGGAACACAAGACATTTGGAAAGCAACAAAACTAAGTTATCAAACCTCAATTTGTTGCTACGGGCAGAAAGAAAAATGTAGAAGGAAAGATAAAAAGACAAGGAACATACTATTTGGCACCAATTAAAGGCATTACTAGTAACTCACTATTTGGAATCAATTGAACTCAATGACCAAACCACTAGAAAATCCTAGAACATTCAAAAAGCTACAACAATCAATTAATGATTGTGAGATTGAAATTCTTAATGACAAAATCACCCATAACTCCTTAAAAAAAGACAAAAAAAAAAACATTCTAAGCTATACAAACTTGAAGACATCTTGGTTTATTTCAATCTCTTTGATAGATTTTCGCCTAGTCGAGCCAAATTAGATTCCCTTTTTTATTGTGATGTTTGACGAAAAAATAGAATGCCAGCACTCCTAGAACATAAAGACAATTTGCATGCCCCAAAACCAGTTTAGGACACTTCAGCTACACAGTACAGGAAACCATACTACTTCCTTTCGGAACAAACAGGAGCAAGCAGGGACCACATGGGAACCTTGAATATTAAATAAAAGGGGCATTTACATACAAACCACACAATTGTTTTACATTTACATTTACAAGACTCAAACCTTTCATATCACATAAAAATACCACCATTTAAACTTTTAAAGAGGGAAATACACCATTTCATGCATAGGTAATGTGGCATGTAAGTGAAAATTGAAAGTTTGGGTGTTAGATATGTAAATACATAGGAATTGAGTGGTATGTATGTAATACCACAATTTTAACTTTTAAAGAGGGAAATACACCATTTCATGCTTAGGTAATGTGGTATGTAAGTGAAAATTGAAAGTTTGGGTGCTAGATATGTAAATACATAGGAATTGAGTGGTATGTATGTAAATTACCCTACCTACCAAAAATAATAGTATCACTCAAAGTTACAGTAGCGACAACTTAATGTTATAAACAAAAAGTACATGAAGGAGGAGGTGGTGTATTACCGTGGCCTGGTATACTCGTAAACGTTCTTTCACGACTTCTTCAGTATCGTCAGTNCATATCTACTTGCCCTACTTTATGTTGAGACTACAAGATGGAGCACTGAACTCCAATGTTGTGTAAGTAGATTTTTAAACCCATTAGTCCTAAACCCTGATATCACTAGAGGAATTAGACAATGTTACTCTTTGACGAAAACTATTTAAGAAGTTTTTTCTACCATCATTATGTAACAATTTGAACTGTATTCCATTGAGATTTTTTGTTTTTGTTTACTCCTGAATTTATTTAACATCCAATCAATCAGCTTTAAATGTATTTCAAATATATTTCATATTTTGTAGAGTACATACATTTATCTTTTGAGGTAACTGAACTTTTCGAGTAGTTTTTTATTATTAGTATTTTGTAGCAGCTTAAACTCTTTCCCACATGATATTGTGTTTTTTTCTCGAGAATTTGTTTAGAAAGATTTACATACACACCACTCAATTCTTTTGTTTTTTCATGTCTTAACATTTGATTAAAATTTACTTATATGAATTCATAAATCTTTAGTTGCATCTCCTCTGTTTGATTGAATTAAGAAGGTTGGTAGATTTGTAAATAAAAATTTTTTGGTGGCCTGTATGTGACGAATGAGTTCGAAGGGGTCTAATTGGTTCTAAAATATCTAATAGGTAGACATTGCAGTTTTGTTGAGAACATTACAACTTCTTCGTGTCATATTGTTTATTTACCTAGAAAAATTTGTAAATCAGTTGTTTTCAAAACACAAAAATTAAACAGTTAAACAATTTATCCAAAACAGGTGTAAAATGCTCGTTTATCCAGAATCAGTTGTTTTCAAAACACACAGACCAAACAATCAGACAACTTTTCCGGATCAGCTGTTGATCAGCAGCTTATCAGGATAAGCAATTTATCTGGATAAGTTGACAAGCTGCAGCTGCCCTAAACAGACCCTAAGTAATTCATTATCCAATGACTGTCCCAACACCAATCACCTGATTGGTTAACATCAACAAAAATCAATTACCCAATTGCTATATTGAACTGGTTATTTTCTTCCAATAATAGATTTATTATTATCCGCCAATGGTTAATGGAAATCTATAAAGACATTTACAAAGGCTCATAACGTCTAATAATGGCTTGCTAATAAATAGATTATTGAGCTAGAAGTTCTACTACTTTGTCGAGTGAACACAAAGCTACTCAACAGAGACTTCCTAAATTCATGAAGACCCACCAACCTTGACAATTGCCCGTTAATTGCTAATTAAGTTCTAATTAAGTCTTAATATTTGAAGGTAAGAAGGGGCCAAGGACTTGCTTGGGATCACTTTTATTTTTTTATTTTTTTAAAAAACATGTTTGTTATGTGTATTTTTTCATGTTTTTATTTTCTATATTTTAAAATAAATTAATTTGTTTTTAAAAATATTCACAATGTTTAAAATTATTTTATGACGTACCAAACATATTTTATTTTAAGTAAAAATATTAAGAAAATAAACAAAAAAATAAAAAATAAAAAATAAGAACAAAAAATGATCCCAAACGGCCCCTATATAATTTATAAAATATCTTACAAAAAAAGCTTGGAGGGATGCAAAAATGTCCGTTGTATATGTTTTATGGCATTCCTAATGTGACTACACTTTACATGACATTACTTTTAATTATTTGCTCAATTGATGTTGTTGGATACTTTTTTTTTTGGTTCAATATGCTCTACTTTTGTCTTCTTTATCAATTTTCCATTTTTCTATTATTCGATCTTAGCAAATGATTGTACAATTACTTCATTCGCTCAACTATTTATCTATCTTTGATTAATGTATTTTATTTTTTATTAATATTTTTGATTTGAGGTGTTCTTTAGTAATGTTTTCGTTCAACGAAGCCATGTCTCAAAAATTTTATTGCAGCCTTTTTGTCTGGATAACATAAACCCTTATAATGTAACTGTTGTGCTCTTATTCAGGAAGCACGTGCATATGCCGAAGAAAACGGCCTGTTCTTCATGGAAACATCTGCCAAGACAGCCATTAATGTAAATGATATATTCTATGAAATAGGTATGCATTTTAATTCACTTACAATGTTAATTAGAATGGACTATGATTTCATATAGTTGCCATTTAGTTGGGCTGTACAAAATAGCCGCAGATGAGTACTCATTGCAATTAACAAAGGGTGTTAACCTTTTAATTACCATTTTCGAACTTTTTAGTAACTTATGTTAGACATTTATCACGGCGTGAAGATCAATAAAAATAATAGTTATGTTGGCCTTGTTTGGGTCAATAAAAATAAGGCTGGGTTTTTTTGGAATTATCCAGAGGGGTTGAATTTGTCATGGACTACTGGCGGCCTTCATCTGTTTTCTCATGCTTCTCAATGTTGTTGGTTATTGATCATAGCTCGCCTATATATTCCTCTACATCTTTCTATATATTTTAGGGGCATTTACATACATATCACATTATTCTTATGTATTTACATATCTAACACTTAAACATTCATATTTACATGCATACCATTCAGATCCTTAACATCACATCAAGAATACCACTATCATTATATTTTTTAAAAGTAAAATACACCTTTTCATGCATAGTTTTATTTTACCAAGTTGTTAAATATCAAACTTTGGGTTTTAGATATGTTAATACATAAGAATTATTTGGTAAGTATGTAAATTTCCCTAAATTTTATACCATATCTATGAAACTATTCTTGACTACTAGATTGGGAAAGTCAGGAGTTAGACCTTGCAAGTTTTGGGTCATGTGTGCTCAAATGCGTAACTGATTGGTTGTAAATAAAGTAAATCATCCCAAGTCTCACTCATCCCGTCTGAAAAAAAATGTTCTGGGTTTTGTAACTCATGTAGTCATGAGGTAATATTTTGATTTAGATTTACTCTGTTGAATTAGTGGCTTCAGTAGGAGTTTTTGAATGTTTGGAGCCCTCAGAAAGAACATTTACTCGTGTAAGGTCAGTGAATTACATGTAGTCTCGCACTATAGAGGAAGATTGCTTTGTAATTGATTGAATATTACTTATTGGTTCAATTCTAGCTTGTTTGGCTAACTGTTAGCATGCTGAAAGTTCTCATTTTGAGTCATTTAAAGTTCATTATCTCATACTTGATTACAATATATTTCAATTCTTCCTTAGCTACTCTCCTTACGTCTTTTGCATCTTTTCGTTGCATCCCAAATTATTGCTCTCTCTCCCTCTTTAGCCTTTTCTATCAAACATTCTTCTCTCTCTTTCTCTTCCCAGCCTCAACTCATTGTAAATGATATTGGGGTTATTGCTTCTATTAGGGAACCACGAACAAGCATGGTAGAAAATAGGAGATGAATGGAAGGCATATTATTTTTTAGGAGTATTTACATACACAGCACACAATTCTTATATATTTTCATATCTCACACTTAAACTTTCATATTTACACGCATAGCACTCAAATTTTTAATATCACATAATAAAAACACTATTCCACTTTTTAAAAGACAAATACATCTTTTTATTCATAGGTTTAAAGCATCAAAGTGTTATGCATGTAAGTACGAAAATGTGAGATATGTAGATACATAAAACTTTTGTGCTGCATATGTAAATTTTTCTATATTTTAATGTCAAGGGAAATTTTGTTTTAACTAATTTTCTATTTTATGGTCTCATTTTGTTACATTTTCATATTAAAATCGTAATGCTATCACCTCCCATGTTAGGATCGGGTTCTAAGCAGTTGAATATGTTAGTATTATTATTATTATTATTTTCCTTTTTTTTTAAGAGTGCATGTAGCATTTTATTAAAATACAAAAAAGAAAATTCAAAATGATGCCACTTAGGCATTTACATCAATTAAACTCAACCAAAAAAAAAAGAACATGAGACCTATCTATGTTCCTAAGAACAAAACTACCCCGAAGAGCAATCTTAGCACAACGGTATGCCACTTTAAATTTAACTTAAAGATTAATTATTAAATTGTGAAATTGATAAAAGCAATGGTTTGAAGTGCTTCACAAAGTAATTCATGTAACAACTAACAACATATGAGGAGGATAGATTATTCTAAAATGTGGTAGATTTTTGTTTTTTAAATTTTTATACTCTTTCGATATTGTTGTATTATCAACATGAAGTATAGCATTTTATTTTCTCCCTTTTTTTTTTACTTGCGTGGTGTGGCCTATCTCCCTCAACCACTCTTTTAGAATGCTAGAAAAGGGCTACAAAGTACTATGGCGTTTCTAATATTTAAAATAGCGCAATTGGGTATTGAGGCATTTTTTTTTTCATGATACAAAGCGTATGCCTAAAGGCGTTTTGAATCGTAAACCTCAAATTTTAAAAATTGCTTAAATTAATAAATATTATATAACCTATAAAATTTGAAGTAAGAATATATTAATATTCAAATTTATTAACATATTAAAAATTAATTTAACAACATTCTAAATTAAAAATAATAAATTACTTAAAATTTGAAGTAACATATTAATAGCCTAACATCAAATTAAGATATAAGATGAATTATACAAATATTTAACTATTAAAAAAAGCTAAGATATTAAAATAAAATACTAAAATATCACAATATAACAATCAAAATAAGTTTAACATCAATATTTTCTCTCTCACTTATGCTACCCTCACTTAAACAAAAATATAATGTTTCATTAACATTTGAATTTTTTATTTTATAGTCTCTATTTTTCTTATTACCCAATTGATATTCGTGAGAATCATTGGAATAATAAATAGTTTATCTCATGTCTTATTCTTAGCCGCATCTATATTCTCTCCTTATTATCTTTAATCCCACTTAGTTGTATTTTTTAATAAATAATCATCAATAAAAGTATCTCACTTTAGCTCTTGTTGAAATTTAGATTTAGGGAAATAGACGGGGATGGGTGATCCAACCCAACTAAAATCCCATACTTTTGTCATCTTGGGTCAACCTGGTGGGTCAAAGTATTGGAGTAGCATCATCATCACCATCATTATCATCAACAACACAACCTGCAAAGCATTACATATCAAGCAAAAGTATTTGGTCCCTTGATGGAGAAAATCAAGCAATTAAGGCCACTACACTTTCCATATTTGCATACCCAACCTCCTCTCCAACAACCCATTGCCTATGATAGAAAAAAATTTCGACTTCTCTCAGACTTGTTTTGGTTGGTTACTCCAGAACAAGAAAGAAGATTGGTTAAAGATTCTCACAAATTAAAACCATTCTATATCCAATTTGAGCCAAAATCTGTTTTGTTATTTTAATTGATTGAATTATTTATTTTAGGGGCATTTACTTACATACTGCAGAATTCTTATGTATTTACATACCTAACACCGAAACATCGATATTTACATGCATGCCGNTGGCGTTTCTAATATTTAAAATAGCGCAATTGGGTATTGAGGCATTTTTTTTTTCATGATACAAAGCGTATGTCTAAAGGCGTTCCTCAAATTTTAAAAATTGCTTAAATTAATAAATATTATATAACCTATAAAATTTGAAGTAAGAATATATTAATATTCAAATTTATTAACATATTAAAAATTAATTTAACAACATTCTAAATTAAAAATAATAAATTACTTAAAATTTGAAGTAACATATTAATAGCCTAACATCAAATTAAGATATAAGATGAATTATACAAATATTTAACTATTAAAAAAAGCTAAGATATTAAAATAAAATACTAAAATATCACAATATAACAATCAAAATAAGTTTAACATCAATATTTTCTCTCTCACTTATGCTACCCTCACTTAAACAAAAATATAATGTTTCATTAACATTTGAATTTTTTATTTTATAGTCTCTATTTTTCTTATTACCCAATTGATATTCGTGAGAATCATTGGAATAATAAATAGTTTATCTCATGTCTTATTCTTAGCCGCATCTATATTCTCTCCTTATTATCTTTAATCCCACTTATTTGTATTTTTTAATAAATAATCATCAATAAAAGTATCTCACTTTAGCTCTTGTTGAAATTTAGATTTAGGGAAATAGACGGGGATGGGTGATCCAACCCAACTAAAATCCCATACTTTTGTCATCTTGGGTCAACCTGGTGGGTCAAAGTATTGGAGTAGCATCATCATCACCATCATTATCATCAACAACACAACCTGCAAAGCATTACATATCAAGCAAAAGTATTTGGTCCCTTGATGGAGAAAATCAAGCAATTAAGGCCACTACACTTTCCATATTTGCATACCCAACCTCCTCTCCAACAACCCATTGCCTATGATAGAAAAAAATTTCGACTTCTCTCAGACTTGTTTTGGTTGGTTACTCCAGAACAAGAAAGAAGATTGGTTAAAGATTCTCACAAATTAAAACCATTCTATATCCAATTTGAGCCAAAATCTGTTTTGTTATTTTAATTGATTGAATTATTTATTTTAGGGGCATTTACTTACATACTGCAGAATTCTTATGTATTTACATACCTAACACCGAAACATCGATATTTACATGCATGCCGTCAATTTATAAACATCACATACAGAATATCACTATCACTATCTTTTTAAGAGCGAAACATGCATTTTTATGAGTAAGTTTGTAGCACCAATGTATTAATAAGTGTAAATATCGAACTATGAGTGTTAGATAAGTAAATACATAAGAATTATGCGGTATGTAAATAAATTTTCTTTTATTTTATTTCTTTTGATATATAGTTCATGAATGCTTCTTAATTTGTGCTTGAAGTATGATTTAAAAATCTCTTAATTCTTTCAGCAAAAAGACTGCCACGTGCCCAACCAGCTCAAAATCCAGCAGGAATGGTTCTTACAAACACACCAGCTGAGCAGTCGAAGGCTTCAGCATGCTGTTCTTAGGTACCAAAACAGACCAAATAAAAAAAAAAAAAAATCTTTTTACTAACAACTGGAGGATTATCAATTATGCTTAGACTGCGATTACTTATATGTTCTATTTGGAATTGTTGTTTTTCTTTGCTCTTTATGTGGGTTCTGTCTGGTAAAATGTACAAATATTCTAAATTGTAATTATTATAATTATTTCTCTTTTGATGCAAGTGTTGCTTGGCCTCATCAAAAATACATTTATGTATGTTTAGGGGTGTAACTGAGTCTGGTTGTCTCAGGCTCAGCTCGATAAACGGCTCGTGCTGGCTTGATGAGTTAACAAGCCAAACTTGAGCCAATTCTGGTTCGACGTCTTAGCTCATGAGTTGGCTTGTTTAAGGAATTATAAATAGAAATTTTATATAAAATATAATAAAATATAAAGTTTAATTATATATTATTTTAAATATGTTAAAAACATGCTTTGCTTTCTTATATCAAGCAATTTCTTATTGTTTCTCCTCTAATTGCTCATTCACAGTCATCATTTTTTCTCTTTAATAGCAAACAAGTTAGTTCATGAACTAACTAAAACGCGTAGAAAAGCTTGAGCTTGAACCCAGATTTAATTATTAATCAAGTTTAAGCTCAAGCATAAGAGTGGTTGAGTTCAGCTCGACTATTCTTTAGTTGTAGAAGATATGGAAATGCGAATGAAAAATGTTATATTTGAAGATTTTCAGGATCTCCGCTCTTATGTTTCTTATTAATTTGGTAGGTGAAGTTCTTCTGTTGGCAGCGACGAAACTAGGTTATGTCTAGGGTGGTGTAATTGTCCCACTGGAATTTGTAATTTCTTTATATGGATGGTAGAACCCCAGAAACATATTTTTTGTCTAATGCTTTAAAAAATTAGGCATCGAGTGATTTTACCCATCCTTAGACATAATGCCTGGCTTCGCTCCTTTTGTTGGGGGTGAATTTTTGGCTTATTACAGATTTGGAAGCATTACCACATCTTGTCAACCATTAAATTCAAGTACATATTTGCATTAGGGGTTTTCCTTAACATTCTATTTTTGCATCATTCCTAAATCTTATCATGCATAATACTAAAAAACTCCAAGGTGTTGCGTGTAAAAAATGATCTCAATATAATATATTAGAATTAAATGAAAATATGGCACTGAATAGAACACAATGGAGAAAAATGATTCCTGTGGCCCACCCCATTTAGTGCGATAAAAGTTTTATTTTTGCTGTCTTATTACGCAACACCCAATTCTTCTTTATTTATGTACATGCCTCTCAAATCTTTGGTATTATATAAGCAAAAATCACTATTATTAAAGTGAAATAATTTTTTCATGCACAAGTTTTAACACCAAAGGGTTATAAATGCAAATATCAAACTTTAGAGGTCAGACATGTAAAAACATGTGAACTGGGTGGTATGTACATGTAAATATCCCATATTTTTCGTTGCAGGGTTTTTATGGTCTGTCAACAGAAGGAGACGTGGAAATTTTAAGTGCTTGGTGAAGGGTGAAAATAGTCGGTTTTTTCTCTTCTTGTCTCTCTGGATGCACTCATCTTCGGACTCTTAAAAAAAAATCAATGTTCTGTTGGCATTTTGTGAAATATTTGAGTATTATGTATTTGAATATGCAATTTTTTTTTTCTTCGAAAGTTCGAATGAATTTAATCGTAAACATATGTACATCACATATTCGAGTTTTAAATTCAGGACGTGTTGATTGGAAGAATAGGCTCTCGACTACCAATTTAAATATATATACATATGGGAGAATATTACGTGCGATCATTTCTACATGTAGATTAGAAATGTACATCGCAACACTCGAGTATATTTGGACTACACCCCTAATACACCTCGAGTATACCCATCAGCACGAATTCTTCGAATGTAATATTTTTTTTTTTCAAATTTACAATGTCTAATAGGAGCGATGATGTTGGCTTTCATGAGCTCCTACCAAATAAAAAAATATGTAATGAAGGGGAAAAAAAATATGACATTACTGTGGGAGAGCAGTTTCAACAACTGACAAATTGATATTTGTAGTCTCATAAACAAAAATGGATATGGGAACATTCAATACTGAATGAAATTAATTATTTACATGATCGCATTTTTCCACCTTATTTGAAAATAAGTAATTTATAGAAACAAAACTAATAAATACATTGGAATTATATGCCTGCTATGAACACCTTTTTCAACGTCAGATATCAGTGTTATAACATTATAATTGAAATATATATATATATATATATTCTTTAATGATTATTGAGCAGCTGCAGATTGATTTTCATGGAAATCATCAAGGTTGAGTGCTTGGAGAAGTCTGGGCCAAGACTCTGGAATTCCTCCAGGCAGATGGAACTCCAGCAGCTTTCCTTGACTGCGGTAGAATTCCTCCACTGGCTTACTCTGAAAATTGACAGAAAATATTACATTTCTGAAAATCTGCAATAATCTAAATAGTAAAATTTTTACATACCACAATTCTTAATTATAATTATAACACCAATATCACTAACTTTTAAGAAGTGTGTAGATAAAGTGGTATTAATATAAATATCAAAGTTTAGGTGTTTAGAAGAGTAACTGCATTGGAAATGTGTGGCATGTATATAAATCTTCCCTTTTTTAATTTTTTTTTTTTTTTCAAAAGTATACTATACATAAAAGTTTTATAAGAAAATGAGTGTTTCCATTATTTCTAACTAGAAAAAAGGAATGAACAAACCTATAAATTTGAGTGTCCAATGACTATCTCATTATTTAATACAAGAAAAAAAATATGAGTTAGAGAATTTATTGTGTTCTTCGAGACTTATGGAACTGATGATCTTGAGAAAAACCATTTAATGCGAGTAAAAGTTAAAGAGCAACTNAAAGTTTAGGTGTTTAGAAGAGTAACTGCATTGGAAATGTGTGGCATGTATATAAATCTTCCCTTTTTTAATCTTTTTTTTTTCAAAAGTATACTATACATAAAAGTTTTATAAGAAAATGAGTGTTTCCATTATTTCTAACTAGAAAAAAGGAATGAACAAACCTATAAATTTGAGTGTCCAATGACTATCTCATTATTTAATACAAGAAAAAAAATATGAGTTAGAGAATTTATTGTGTTCTTCGAGACTTATGGAACTGATGATCTTGAGAAAAACCATTTAATGCGAGTAAAAGTTAAAGAGCAACTAAAAAAAATTTTTTTTTTTTTTTGCGTCTTTCGCAATATTAAACTATTCCACATCACACGACAACGTCGGTACATTTTTAGCAACTTTGCTAGTTTGCGTTTTAAGGAAGCCATGATTGTGGTTGCCTAATAGAGTATGGCTTAGCAAAACTATAACTTACAATGTCTCATCACCCACCTCACCAATTCAATTGTACAAATGAAAAAAGATGCTATTGCCCAATCAAGCCACAAACACCTTTTCTCAAGCCTCAAATCTCGATTTTCTTCCTCATTTCTCGATCCTCAAAGCTCAATTGCCTTCCACAAATTCTCAACCGAGCTAAAAAAATCCAAATTTTCTTAAGGAAATCCTTCGTATCATCATGAAGGCATAATTCGTAAAAAAAGGTGGCTACTTATATCTACATACTCTAGCAAGCAAGGATTCTAGTAATCCTCTAGATAGATAGGTTTAATCAAGTTCAACCTAGGTAAAAAATTTAATCAAACTTGAGTCTATAACGATTCTTCAAATAACCACATTGAAATGCAAAACAATTATCAATACCTTTTATGTAAGGGCATACAATTTATTAATTAAGTCTGAATCCCCTCTAAGCCATAGCACGTCCTTTTCTTCTCTATTTGATAAATCATTTCGCCAAGAAACCCTAAACATTCAAAAGCTACAATGATCAATTAAAGATCAATGGATCATGATTCATAATGACAAAATCAACTTTCACTTAGCTTCATGAAAAAATGAAAGAAAAGGTACAAGATGAGCTATTTATTCATTATGAGCTTTATGATATTGAAGAGGACAAAGTAAAAAAATAACTAAAAAGAGGAAGAGCTCTTAGAAAGGGGTGAAACACACACAATTGACTCGAGTATCGAGGATTTCTCTAAGGGTTTTTTTTTTCCTCCTAAAGGTTGATCTACCTTGTAGCAAGCTAGTAGTATTATTTCACGGTTGAGTGCGCACAAGATACAACAACAACAACAAATAAAGCCTTAATCCCACTACGTGGGGTCGACTACATGGATCATTTTTCTCCATTGCGTCCTATTTAGTGTCATATTTTCATTTAGCTCTAATAAATTAAGATCATTTTTTATACAATAAGCCCAAGTCTTCCTAGGTCTATCTTTGTCTTTCTTAACAAAAGTCAAATCTAAAACATCTACTCTCCTAATAGGATCAGCAGATGGTCGACAGTTAATGTGACCAAACCATCTAAGATGAATCTCTCTATTTTTGTCCGTCACTGGAGCTACAACAACCCTATCACGGAGATATTCATTTCGCATTTTGTCTCTAAGTGTAAAGCCACTCATCCACCTAATCATCCTCACCTCGGCAACACTTAACTTAGTATTATGCTTCTCTTTTAAAGGCCAACATTCAGTGCCATCTCACCACCATCTTATAAAATTTTTCTTTCAGTCTAAGAGGTACTTTTCTATCACACAAAAGGCCCGAATTTCTTCCACTTCAACCAACCAACTTGAATTCTACTATTAACATCCCCATCTATATCACCATCACTGTGAACAACAAACCAAAGATATCTAAATCGTTCACACCTTTTAATAATTTGATCACCCAAAATTACACTTCTCTCACTAGAACTGTTACTACTAAATTACATTCCATGTATTCAATTTTAGTTCTACTCAAATGAAGGCCTTTAGACTCAAATGTAGACCTCAATAAATCAAGTTTTTCCTGGGTTTTTTCTCTCATCTTATCCACGAGAAGGATATCATCAACAAAAAACATACACCAATGTACACACATGATAAAAAATCAAGAAAAAATCATCTTTCAATTACTCTCTTGGAACACAAGACATTTGGAAAGCAACAAAACTAAGTTATCAAACCTCAATTTGTTGCTACGGGCAGAAAGAAAAATGTAGAAGGAAAGATAAAAAGACAAGGAACATACTATTTGGCACCAATTAAAGGCATCACTAGTAACTCACTATTTGGAATCAATTGAACTCAATGACCAAACCACTAGAAAATCCTAGAACATTCAAAAAGCTACAACAATCAATTAATGATTGTGAGATTGAAATTCTTAATGACAAAATCACCCATAACTCCTTAAAAAAAGACAAAAAAAAAAACATTCTAAGCTATACAAACTTGAAGACATCTTGGTTTATTTCAATCTCTTTGATAGATTTTCGCCTAGTCGAGCCAAATTAGATTCCCTTTTTTATTGTGATGTTTGACGAAAAAATAGAATGCCAGCACTCCTAGAACATAAAGACAATTTGCATGCCCCAAAACCAGTTTAGGACACTTCAGCTACACAGTACAGGAAACCATACTACTTCCTTTCGGAACAAACAGGAGCAAGCAGGGACCACATGGGAACCTTGAATATTAAATAAAAGGGGCATTTACATACAAACCACACAATTGTTTTACATTTACATTTACAAGACTCAAACCTTTCATATCACATAAAAATACCACCATTTAAACTTTTAAAGAGGGAAATACACCATTTCATGCATAGGTAATGTGGCATGTAAGTGAAAATTGAAAGTTTGGGTGTTAGATATGTAAATACATAGGAATTGAGTGGTATGTATGTAATACCACAATTTTAACTTTTAAAGAGGGAAATACACCATTTCATGCTTAGGTAATGTGGTATGTAAGTGAAAATTGAAAGTTTGGGTGCTAGATATGTAAATACATAGGAATTGAGTGGTATGTATGTAAATTACCCTACCTACCAAAAATAATAGTATCACTCAAAGTTACAGTAGCGACAACTTAATGTTATAAACAAAAAGTACATGAAGGAGGAGGTGGTGTATTACCGTGGCCTGGTATACTCGTAAACGTTCTTTCACCACTTCTTCAGTATCGTCAGTTCGAGAAATGAGCTTCGACGCACAGTTTGACGGTGGCAGAAGTGGTTCCATGTATATACCAGGCTTTCCATTTTCTCCTTTGATATCAATAGAAGCAACATTGAAGTTCCCTCCACACTGGCTGCAGATCCTTCTTCCAAGACACTTTTCAAGTAGAACATCTTCTCTGAGCTTCAGGTTGATCACCTGGTCAATGTCGGTGAATCCATCCAGTATTTCCTAAAGGAAGATAAGACAATGTAGAGTTTTAGTATGAAAAGCAAAGAAGCACTTGAAATCCATGTCCTAAGTGGACCAAAAGAAAAGATATCTAAAGGGCACACCACAATCCAAGCAAAATCATAATGAATAAAAGGAGGTCAAATGAGAATTAAACCTACATCATATGCATTGCCACTAATGGTTTGTTTGGGATGGTTGTAGCTTTTTGTAAATCTGGTTGTAAAATTGTCGTGAGAAAAATAATTTCTTAGAAAGCCACACCGAAAATTAAAGCTATTTATTTTTTTTCTAAAAAATCATACATCAGCTTTCTTACAACCACCACATTTTAACAAACATGGTTGCAAAAAGTAGTTTTCCACCAAAAAAAAATTTCTAAAAAGTAACAAGAAAACAGTTCTCCAAATAGAGTTCTGTTGACGTTTGAAACACAACGCAAACACAAGCTTGTTCTTAACAGACCCCATATTCTTCCTATGAAGAAAAATATTCAGCAGCTAAAGCCTTTCGAATTTCTTTTATAAAACAATAAAATAAACTACAAGCCATTTGAGTTGCTTTTGTAAAACGAAACATAAATTATAACATGTTCCAGTATTGTCCAAGTGACAGGAAAAAGGTTTCAGCTGATTCTTACCAAAAAGATAACTTGTTCATTAAGAAGAACTATAAAAAAAATGAATAACACGTATTTAAAACATTTTCCAAATTTTAAAAGTGTTAAGTAAACTAAGAAACTCGAAAATCATTCATCAACTAACATCTAAAAAATATGGATCTATTATGCCAACAAAAATAAACACCNATTTTAAAAGTGTTAAGTAAACTAAGAAACTCGAAAATCATTCATCAACTAACATCTAAAAAATATGGATCTGATATGCCAACAAAAATAAACACCGNCCATTTGAGTTGCTTTTGTAAAACGAAACATAAATTATAACATGTTCCAGTATTGTCCAAGTGACAGGAAAAGGTTTCAGCTGATTCTTACCAAAAAGATAACTTGTTCATTAAGAAGAACTATAAAAAAAATGAATAACACGTATTTAAAACATTTTCCAAATTTTAAAAGTGTTAAGTAAACTAAGAAACTCGAAAATCATTCATCAACTAACATCTAAAAAATATGGATCTATTATGCCAACAAAAATAAACACCACTAGACATATTATTTATATGGTTATGAAAGCATTACAAAACCATGGAGTAGAAAACAATTGAAATGATATGATTTGAATGAGGGGGCTAACCAGATAGGAAAAAACAAACATCTAAATTTATAAATCTGTATAAGAGTCATGTACCGGTTCCTCACCGCTTGTCTAACAGTTCGCGGAAAACCATCAAGAATGAAGCCTGATTCACCCTTAGCAGCGCCACTCTCAAGACGTTTAGATAAGAGATTTATTATATTTTCATCAGAGACCAGCTTTCCTTTGTTTACAATTGCAGCAAGCTGAAGGAATGAAAAAAAAACAAGTGATATTAGCTAGTATTTTTTTATTGGATTTACAAATAACTGTTCTTTACTGTATGAAAATAATTCACAAAATGAAGAATAACTTGAGCAAAAATGCTAAATATGACATTTGCAAGAATGTATGGTATATTTGTTTACAAGCGATCTGTTAGATTAGAAATGCAAAAATTCATTTAAAGTAACTTGTATACCTCTAACCAGCCAATTCTCAATTAGAAGCACAGCTTCATAATGAGTAATGCCACAATAACCCAAATTTCTTATATAGCTCTAATGCCTAAACCACCAAATACTTAATTGGAAGCATGATTTTTAATTGAAAGTGAAAATCAATCAATATATAAATAATAAAACTTAAGCATACTTTTGGGACGCAAAGCACAAATATCAAGCACTATTATAAAAATATAAATCAAAAGTCTAGCTTGGATTGAATTCCAGAGTTGATGCCCAAATTGGCTCAATTGATTGAACCCTTATTTCCGAATGGTCAATCAGAGTCCGGAAATGCCTGAAAAAGGCAAACTAGAGTTTGAATTGATTAGAGCTAGGGGTGACAAATATGGCTTATGGGTTGGGCTTGGGTCTAACCTAAAATTGACCCATTTTGAAACTTCATGACCCAAAACCAACCCACCTTCAATTAGCTGAACCAAAACTGACCTGTTTAACTCGTTTAACATAACATAATAGTTATTTGAGTCAATTTCGGGTTGATNTATGACATTTGCAAGAATGTATGGTATATTTGTTTACAAGCGATCTGTTAGATTAGAAATGCAAAAATTCATTTAAAGTAACTTGTATACCTCTAACCAGCCAATTCTCAATTAGAAGCACAGCTTCATAATGAGTAATGCCACAATAACCCAAATTTCTTATATAGCTCTAATGCCTAAACCACCAAATACTTAATTGGAAGCATGATTTTTAATTGAAAGTGAAAATCAATCAATATATAAATAATAAAACTTAAGCATACTTTTGGGATGCAAAACACAAATATCAAGCACTATTATAAAAATATAAATCAAAATTTTAGCTTGGATTGAAATCCAGAGTTGATGCCCAAATTGGCTCAATTGATTGAACCCATATTTCCGAATGGTCAATCAGAGTCCGGAAATGCCTGAAAAAGGCAAACTGGAGTTTGAATTGATTAGAGCTAGGGGTGGCAAATATGGCTCATGGGTTGGGTTCGGGTCTAACCTGAAATTGACCCATTTTGAAACTTCATGACCCAAAACCAACCCACCTTCAATTAGCTGAGCCAAAACTGACCTGTTTAACTCGTTTAACATAACATAATAGTTATTCGAGGCAATTTCGGGTTGACCGGTCAATTTTGATGTTAATTTTGATTTAGTGGGTTGGTTTTGGGTCAATTAGGAGTTGGCAGGTCAACCTAAACTCGAGCTAACAAATTAAACGAGTTAGGATTCCTGACCCGAACCTGCCCCTAAAATTATTTGTGTCAACCTAAAGCCATATTTTTCGAGTCGAATTTGCAATCCATCNGGAGTTGGCAGGTCAACCTAAACTCGAGCTAACAAATTAAACGAGTTAGGATTCCTGACCCGAACCTGCCCCAAAAAGTATTTGTGTCAACCTAAAGCCATATTTTTCGAGTCGAATTTGCATTCCATTAGTACGTTGGGTCCATTTTGATACCCCTAGCTCGAAACACCCTTTTCGGTCATAAACTAGCTCGAATCGTATTGAATTTGCACAATTTAGGAGGCCGGTTTCTACTTTCCCCTGCATAAGAAGCCACGAACATCAGGGGAAGCCCACTACTATTTCCATGTGTTAGAGACACCAAGTAATGGCATGCCCCCATATATATTTGGCTTAAAATTTTCATCTAAGAATAAAAAGGGTGCATTTACATACATACGACCCAATTCGAATGAAATTACATATCTAACACCTAAATTTTACTTCGCATTTATACCATGCAAATCATTCATTTCACAGCAAAAATATCACCGGTTTAACTTTTTAAAATGTGAAATACGCCTTTTCGTGCATGGGCAAGTTGGCATATATGTAAAAATTGAAGTTTAGATATTAGATATGTAAATGCATAGAAAATAAAAGGTATGTATGTACATATTCCTAGAAAAAACAATTCCCTTTGCATTCTTCTTGAACAAAAGTGTCTAATTTGGCCAGATCCTAGAAAAGTCCCTTGTTCATATCTTGAAACTTAATTATAACTTTAGATAAAACTTTACTAAATTTCTCCGTAAATTTCGTTTAATCTCTAAAACATGTATGAGAAATTGTAGGATTCAGCCTCACTAGAATTCTCATCAAAATTTTCTCAAATCGAACCCTAATCTCTATCAATTTGAACGCTATCCTTGCCTAGACGAATTCTCATACAGTAGATCACCATCATTTAAGGGAAAAAGTATAGGTGCTTTTTTTAGGGTTTATCTGCTCCAGGGTTAAAGTCTGCATCACCAGAAACTGTTCAAAGAGGTTCTAAAACCCCCGACAATGCAAATCGAACGATGAAACAAGCATCAGTAAAACAGAAAGATTGAAAATATAGACTACCTCCCGAGCCAAAGGACCAGAAGAAGCAAGCTCTTCTCGAACGAGATCACCGGTGGCGATGTGAGGAACACCGAGTAGCCGGGACAGACGGCTCGCATACGTTCCTTTCCCCACTCCGGGACAGCCGAGAAACACCCACTGCACGCTCCGCTCCTTCAGATCCCTCTGCGACGGCCGCGAAACCCTCATCAGGCTCGCCGGAAACTGAGCATCCGCCGCCTCCGTCGCCGCTGAAAAAGCTCTTCTCGCCGGAACGTCGGCGACGGCGGCGCGAGCGGTGCCGGCCATACTTCGTAGCAAACGTATCGATGCCTCCATGGAGATCTGATTTACAGAAAAAGAATCGAAAAGAAAAATTTTGATCAAAAGGAAGAACAAACGGGGGAGGAAGAAAGGGGGAATTGAGCTTCCGGGCAGAAAGCAAGCCAGATCAGCTCCTTTTGCAAATATTTTGTGAGATTTTATTATTATTTTTTTTTATGGGGATTTTAGAAGAATATTCCATTCGCTGACTCGCTCCATATTTGACGCATTCCAAATATTCTTGAATCTACTTTACACGTGCGAAATTATCAATTATTAATAATATTATTTTTGCTGAAATCAAATAAAGTTTCTTGTACCTCTACTCTTCTTCAAGTACTCTAATCTTAAAAAAAAATATTATGTCTAGTGTTCGGGCTCAAGCTAAGTACAGATAATGGTTGTGATCCATCGGAAAGAANTACACGTGCGAAATTATCAATTATTAATAATATTATTTTTGCTGAAATCAAATAAAGTTTCTTGTACCTCTAGTCTTCTTCAAGTACTCTAATCTTAAAAAAAAAATATTGTGTCTAGTGTTCGGGCTCAAGCTAAGTACAGACAATGGTTGTGATCCATCGGAAAGAGCGGAGGAGGAAGAAAAACAGCTTCCAATGGATCACAGCCGTTGTCCGGACGCAACTTACGTCTTGACTGACTCTGAACGTAATATATTTTTTCAAATTATGATCTATTTTGAATGAGAAAAAATGGCATCTTGAATGTCAGATATCTGGAAGACGATATGACTTGCATCAAACTATTATGCATGATAACCTGGTACAATTCATGCTATCATCGAGATATTCTAATGACGCACATAATATTTTTCTAATTCTTGTACATATACTTATCTCATGCACCAACTCTCCTTTTTACAAAATCATCACACTACTATGGATGAAAAAGTGGCTCATTTTNTTTTTTTTCAAATTATGATCTATTTTGAATGAGAAAAAATGGCATCTTGAATGTCAGATATCTGGAAGACGACATGACTTGCATCAAACTATTATGCATAGTAACGTGGTGCAATTCATGCTATCATCAAGATATTCTAATGACGCACATAATATTTTTCTAATTCTTATGCATTTACTTATCTCATGCACCAACTCTCCTTTTTACAAAATCATCGCACTACCTATAGATGAAAATGTGGCTCATTTGNTAATGGCATGCCCCCATATATATTTGGCTTAAAATTTTCATCTAAGAATAAAAAGGGTGCATTTACATACATGCGACGCAATTCAAATGAAATTACATATCTAACACCTAAATTTTACTTCGCATTTATACCATGCAAATCTCTCATTTCACAGCAAAGAAATCACCAGTTTAACATTTTTAAATGTGAAATACGCCTTTTCATGCATGGGCAAGTTGGCATATATGTAAAAATTGAAGTTTAGATATTAGATATGTAAATGCATAGAAAATAAAAGGTATGTATGTACATATTCCTAGAAAAAACAATTCCCTTTGCATTCTTCTTGAACAAAAGTGTCTAATTTGGCCAGATCCTAGAAAAGTCCCTTGTTCATATCTTGAAACTCAATTATAACTTTAGATAAAACATTGCTAAATTTCTCCGTAAATTTTGTTTCATCTCTAAAACATGTATGAGGAATTGTAGGATTCAGCCTCACTAGAATTCTCATCAAAATATTCTCAAATCGAACCCTAATCTCTATCAATGTGAAAGCTATCCTTGCCAAGACGAATTCTCATCCAGTAGATCACCATCATTTAAGGGAAAAAGTATAGGTGCTTTTTTTAGGGTTTATCTGCTCCGGNTATATATATATAAAGATATTACTTATATATCAAGATATTACTCACATAAAATAATGTTTTAATGCTTTTTTTTTTGGACAATTACATATAGCCCCCCAAAAATATTGATATTTACAAACAAATAATCCTCTAATTGACTTTGATAAAAATGGAAAAATATGGATTGGATTTTATCATGAAGTTTGATGTTTGAGTGANCTATATATATATAAAGATATTACTTATATATCAAGATATTACTCACATAAAATAATGTTTTAATGCTTTTTTGGGCAATTACATATAGCCCCCCAAAAATATTGATATTTACAAACAAATAATCCTCTAATTCACTTTGATAAAAACGGAAAAATATGGATTGGATTTTATCCTGAAGTTTGATGTTTAAGTGTCAATTTGTAAAATAAACGAAAGGGAATGGTTGAATTGTAAATAGCAAGTTTCGGGTGATGTGCAAAGCAGGGAATGCATTGCCAGTTTTCAATTTACAACAGCCCTCGCGGTCCTTCCCCTCCCAACAACCACCGCGAAGAAAACTCTAGCAGAACCTTCAAAACCCTAATCCCAATTTTCGATCCCAAGATACCATTTTGATCTCACCTGCAGTCTCCACGCATGGATTCCTTCGCCGCTGCCACCTCCTTTTCGGGCGAGCGACTTCTCTCCTTCCCCACTCTTTCAAAACGAAATATTTTTCCTCAAACGAAAACCCTCCGCTTCCCCCTTCGCCGGACCTCCAACTCTAGGGTTTCCACTGTTTCGTTGGCAAAAGCTTCTTCTTCAGAATCGAAACCGCTTCTCATAGCTCGTAGAATCAAAACAATCGCCGCAGGGGCCGTCATTTTTTCCGCCGCCACCGCCGGTTTGTTCTCCGGCAGGAAATATCCTGCTCTTGCCGAGCCCCCAACTTCATCGGTGTCAGTGGAGAGTTCCGATGTCGACGGCGAGGTACAACTCGAGAACAAGGCCACAATGCTCGACGAGATTTCTCCTCTCTCCTCACTCCGTTCTCAGCTGTATCAGAAGCTGGAGGAAGGGGAGGATATGGAGGCTCTCACAATCCTCCGCCGCCTAATGTCGGAACAGCCAGCGGAGACCGAGTGGAAATTCATGGCGGCGAGGCTCCTGAACGAGATGGGTTGGTTGGCCGACTCACGGAAGCTGTTGGAGGAAATCCTTGCTTCCAATCCCCTCTCTTTCGAAGCTCTCTTCCAGAATGCTGTTCTGATGGACCGCTGCGGCGAGNTGGCGGCGAGGCTCCTGAACGAGATGGGTTGGTTGGCCGACTCACGGAAGCTGTTGGAGGAAATCCTTGATTCCAATCCCCTCTCTTTCGAAGCTCTCTTCCAGAATGCTGTTCTGATGGACCGCTGCGGAGAGGGAGACGCCGTCATCGAGCGCCTCCAGCGCGCGCTGGAGCTCGCTCGAATCGAGCACAAGGAAGCCGCCGCTCGTGACGTGCGCCTTATAATGGCGCAGATTCAGTATCTTCAGAGAAANCGAGGGAGACGCCGTCATCGAGCGCCTCCAGCGCGCGCTGGAGCTCGCTCGAATCGAGCACAAGGAAGCCGCAGCTCGTGACGTGCGCCTTATAATGGCGCAGATTCAGTATCTTCAGAGAAGGGTGGAGGAAGCACTGTCCACCTACGACGAGCTCGCAAGGGAAGACCCTAAGGACTACCGCCCTTATTTCTGCCAGGGGGTGATCTATACTCTGCTCGATCGTAACAAGGAGGCCAGGGAGAAGTTTGCCAAGTACAACGAGCTCTCCGATAAGAAGGGAGAGGTGAATGCCTACTTGCAGTCGCCATTGTCGAGGGTCAGACTCTTTGGAACTGGGGATTCAGAGATTTAATGGCTGCAATTTTTTGTCTTCCAGTTCAAAATTGGAATTTTGGAAGAAGATGAATAAGTTTCTGGGAGGTGAGGTGAGCTCCCTTGAACCATATGATGATTTGAATGCTTTATAGAGGGGAACTTTCTTGTTGTTACTAATGTTATGCATATTTACCGTATGCATATGATGAAATTTCTGTCTTTTTTATTTGCATTTTCATTTTGGTACTTGTAATTGTTTCTTTGTTGTGATGCAAAATTAAGTCATTTATTGTTTGGCCAACAATGGTAGATTCTGTAGTGTAGCTTGCTCATCATGATTGTTTTTACTTATCTAAAACATAAACTTTGGTTTTTACATTTCAGCCACCGAAATTTTCATATCACATAAAAAATAACACTATTTTAACTTTTAAAAAGTGAAATACATCTTTTCATGCTTAGGTAAGGTGGATATATGTAAAAAACTAAAAATTGAAGTGTAGGTGTTAGAGATGTAAATACATAGGGATTGAGTGGTATGTATGTAAATCTTCCTTTAATTTTTGTTCAAACCATCTTTCACAAGTTTTAGTTATGTAAACTTTGAGTTAATCTCCCTTGTGAATGCTCAAGCCATCAAAAATTTTTTTAGAATTCCTAGTCTTCAATGCCTATTACTTTGAGAATTTGATTTAGGATTTCCACATTGTATCTAACATTCTAGAACAGTTTTGGTTGAGGATGCACAATTTATTGGCATGTTAAATTGGGTAATTGATTTATATATTGGAAGTCATTTTTTTTATTGGCATTTATATACATTGCACACAATTCTAATGTAGGTACCTATCTCACACGTAAACCATTTTACGGTATTCTCATGTAAACTATTACTAAAATTTGGAAACTATAAGGTATGGTTTAGCTTATACCTCGCTCAAATGGTTTATTTCTCTTCAACTTTACTTCTTTAGAGGATCTCAACATGATTATGTGCTGTGGTGTATATATATATATATATATATATATATATATATATAATAGAAGAACGATCGACGACGATGCAAAAAATAGAACGAGGAAATTTACACTAGAAAACAGTAACATAGCGAAACACATAGATTTACGTTGTTTGACCAATTGTCTACGTCCACGGAGTTGTAGAGGATTTTATTACTTAAAGAATATACACCAGTCGATCGTCTCGATTTACAGGAGGGATCTCTCACTTCCTTGCTCTCTCTTCTTCTCTCTTTACACCGAGATACACCGAAGAAGATAAACTTACAAAAGAAATAAACTCAATTTCTCTTCTGTCACAAGCCACTAAGAAGAAGCTAAGGGGAAATAATCTTCTTCTTTTTCTTTCTTTTTCCTTTTGCCGCAATAAACTACTGCTTGCACTTCTCTTCCTTTATCCCGAGGAAGCCCGAAGAAGAGCACAAAAAGGTCGTGTTGTAAACTAAAGGAGAGCCGCTGCGATGCCTTTTATCAAGAGAGAGAGAAAGCCCATCGGTTCGCGACTGAAGAAGCGGGAGGCGAACCGAAGCTTCGCTTCGCAAAAAAGGAAGCGAAGCATATCACGGGCGGCGTTTCACGAACTGGAGGCGGGAGCAGGCTGGGGTCGCAACGTTTCGCAATCAGGAGCGGAAGCAGGAGTTGGGGTCACGACGGGAGCGGGAGCGGGAAGACGGACCGGGCTCCAAACTCAACAAATCTCCCACTTGGAGACCGGTACACAAAACAACATCTCTTTCCTTAAACTGATATCCTTCACTGGCGGTGTCGTCCTTTTTTTCAAACATGAATCATCCACTTCTGCAACTCAAATTCTCTGTCTTCACACCAGAAGACCAACTGAAACTTCACACAACTTCAGCTTCTTAAGAGTAACACTCTTACTCAACATATTAGCAAGGTTCACATAGTCTTGCACATCCAAGCTATTTCTTGGGTTACTCTTGTATCTGTTTGTAACTTCCACAACATGGGCAATATTCTGTCTCTGCTGAAAACCTTTTTCAACAAGTCGAGTCTCGTATCTCTTACTGTCATCACGCTCAGTCTTCACCCGATACACTCATTTGTGGTGTAATGTCTTATTCTCTGGTGGAAGTTCTGTCAGTTCTCACTTGTTCAAATTTTCATCTTGCAAAATTTCTTTATAGCTCTGTGGATCTCCACCATCTGTCTGTGGAACAATAGAAATGGGTGCTTTGGACCCACTCTCTGCCACAATTAATGTTTCTCCATCTGTCAGATATACTTTCCTAAAGTCATATGCAACGTAATTTCACATTAATTCTCAATGGAATGTTGTATGGAAAGAAGTCCCTGAATTCAATATTCAGTTATCAACAGAACTATGAACTGTCAGCAGTAGTGCTTCCTGTACTTATTCAAATACCACATTTACGCTATCATTTTCTATGTTCTTGGGATTTATGCAATTCCTTGTTATGTGGTCAGCCTTGCCACAATTCCAGCAGGTTGTCTGCTGATCAGACTTTGATCTTGCTCTTCCTCTATTTGAGTTCCTGTCATGTGACTCCCTCTGAAATTAGCATTCAGTGTCGAACTCGAACCTGAGATCTCGTTAGAATTTTTTCTGCGCACCTCCTCAACCAAAATCAAGTCACGAATATCATCATATTTTAGTTCAAATTTACCTGTAGAACTGTTAACTGTCATCCTCATGACTTCCAAACTATTTGACAATGACGCTAACAAGATCTGTGCTCTTATTTCATTATCAAAATTAATTTCAAATTTGTTATAGTATTGAAATCATTTAGGTGTTGTGCAACAGAAACATCTTTCGTTATCTTTAAATTGAATAATTTTTTCATCAAATGCAGCTTGTTATTCGTCGACGACTTTTCATACATACTTGACAGGGCTGCCATGAGATCTGCAGTCGTTCTTTTCTTGACGACTTTGTGTGCAACGAACCTCGATAGGGTCAATCGAATAACGCCAATAACTTGTCGATCTAACAAATTCCATTTAGCCTCATCAATCTTTTCAGATCTTTTCCCCAATAACGAAAGATGAAGTTTCTTCCCATAGAGATAGTCCTCTATATGCATTCTCCAATTACCAAAATTTATGTCATCGAACTTCTCGATCCCTGATATCTTCACTTCATCTGCAGTCATCGTCTTTCCTCAGATCTAAAACCACAGGCTCTGATACCAGTTGTTGTGGTGTATATATATAAAATAGAAGAACGTTTGACGATGAAACAAAAAATAGAACGAGAAAATTCACACCAGAAAACAATAACACAGCGGAACACAAAGATTTACGTGGTTTGGCAAATTGCCTACGTCTATGGAGTTGCAGAGGATTTTACTACTTGATGAATATACACCAGTCGATCGTCTCAACTTACAAGAGGGATCTCTTACTTCTTCGCTCTCTTTTTTTCTCTCTCTACACCGAGATACACCAAAGAAGATAAACTTACAAGAGAATTAAATTCAATTTCTCTTCTGTCGCAAACCACCAAGAAGAAGTTAAGGGAGAACAATCTTCTTCTTTTTCTTTCTTCTTCCTTCTGTCGCAAGGAACTACAGTTTGCACTTCTCTTCCTCTATCACGAGGAAGCCCGAAGAACACAAAAAGCTCGTGCTGTGAACTGAAGGAGAGCCGTTGCGATGCCTTTTATCACGAGAGAGAGAGCTCATCGGTTTGTGACTGAAGAGGCGGGAGGCGAACTAAAGCTTTGCTTCGCAAAACAGGAACAGGCGGCATTTCGCGAAATGGAGGCAAGAGCAAGCTGGGGTCGCGACGTTTCGCGATCAGGAGCGGAAGCGGGAGTTGGGGTCGCGACGGGAGCAAGAGCGGGAAGACGAACCGGGCTCCAAACTCAACACTATGGATGGTGGACCGTGGTTTGTAAGTGGAAAGCCTTTTATTTGTAAGAGATGGTCACTTGAGTTTTGACCCACAAGGAAATTTTTTCTGTAGTCCTCATCTTGGTTAAACTTCTCATTCTTCCTTTATGTTGTTGGACTGAAAATGAAAATTTTAAGATAACTAACTCAATAGGCATTCCATTAATCGTTGATCCCTTAACAGCTAAGAGAAGTCACCTCACGTTTGCTCGAGTTAGTGTTCAAATCAACACTCATTCTACTTTATCAGACACATCTAGTATCGACATTAAAGGAAATGATTTTATACAACCTATTATATATGAATGGAAGTCTCATTCATGTATTTCTTATATCACTTTTCCCATGATCCAAAATCATGCCCAAAATCCCCAAAGTATAAGCCCAATCCTATCTTCCCTTCATTCAAAGGAAGNATATATATATATAATTATCTATTTATTTATTTATTTTACATAAAATCCTTGGAAAAGCATGTTGAAATCATCAGACACTTTTCTCCTTCACGAGAAATTTGTCGAAAGAACCGCATGAAAGTGACTGTCTTCGTTGCTCGAAATTGCGAATTTAAGAACTGTTCTAGGACCAACTGTCCAACTGTGCGGACGCTGTGTGTAGGCATAATTATTTTGCCTGCTGGACAAACCTGTATCGATCGACCCTTAGCGGCGTGACCACATCTGTATGTGGCGTAGTTACACCGATCTACGTAGCTATACACGTTTCAAACTTTGCTATTCCAAGCACATGTGTTGGAGTTCTTTCCCTTTGGTGTTGCAACGGTTGTGGGTGCTCTGGCTCCACAACATAACAATAATATAGATAACCTTTATTGAATAAGCACAGAAATTTTGCACTCATATGAATAACCATAGCAAAACAAAAAGAAAAAAAAATGTTTCACTTTAAAAGAAAAACACACATTGCACTCGAATCATTGCTATTTACAAATATAACACACTCTTTCAAAAGATCCTCACAAAGTGAGCATGAAATCTTTGTGTGTTGTCTTATCAAAGTTTTAATCTATGCTTCAGAAATTTAAACTTTAACTTTAAGTAAAATTCTCTTCATTTCTCAAGAGGGGGCGAGGCATGAATTTTTGGAGCTCAAATGATTAATATGTAATGAACAAACATATTTTCTTGCAACTTATTTCTTTTTTTTTTAGAGTGCTTGAGCGAGCTCAACTTACTCAACTAAGATTAAATGATTCGGACATTAATTAGTCACATCGGCTCCTAGGATCTAAAGAATAACTATTCTTAAAGATAATATTGTTACACAGAGAGGTATGTGAATAGAATAATGTTAGCAAGTTTATAGCTGGA
>JXCR01084920.1:35990-47709 GCA_002079205.1 Phalaenopsis hybrid cultivar | reverse complement strand
CAAGTGTGGTTTTGCCTATCCCTCCCATCCCAGTAAGCGCAAAGACACGACATTTATTCGCCTGCTCTGCAACTATAATCGTCACCAACTCTTTTGTGGCCACTTCAATCTCAATTCCCAACACATCAAATTCTACCAAGGGGGAAGTTTGGCGGGTGTTCACCGCCGTGATCGTTTGAAGCTTTGGTTTTTCTCTGCTCTCCTCTAAATTGAATTGCAGCCTATCTTTGTAGATCTCCTCCAGTTTATCATTAAGAGCTTTAATGCTCTCCGCAATCTCATAGCGATGCGGAACGCTGGCAAAGCAGGAAGATAAGAGGGAGAAGTCGAAGCATACCGTTCTTCTCTTGGAAGAAGATGGCCGGTCGATGAGAAGAAGAGTGCCTTGTATCCTGCAGAGATCAATAATGTCATCGGCATCATAAGCGACGTCCTTGAGCTCACCAACCCAGTGGTTGATGTCTGGGTCTTCAAGCCGCCGCCGCTCCGCCGCTTCCAAAAACTTGTGGATTCTTGCCATTCGACGCTGTAGCCTTTTGAGCTCATCCCTGACACCCAAAACCATGACCACCTTCTCGCTCGCCATGCTCGTGAGCTTTTCAACGCAGTTGCCCACAAATGCGTCGAGAATCATCGCCATTTTTATTCGCTAGCTCTGTCTGAATAAGAAGAGGAGAGAATTGGACACAAAAGAACCTGAGAATTGGCTATTTTATATGAGCTTCAGAAGCAGACCAGTCAGATTTAACAAGGTTCCTCCCTTCTGCAACCCAAATTGGAATTGCTTGTTTTCTACAGATACCAAGCTGTGCTGAAGCTTTTGTGCAGGAGTTGATCAAGAGAAGTATTAAGGAATATTTGATCATTATTCTAGCTTATGTTTATTAGTCATTGGAATAGATATACATGCATATCTGCCACTTAGTTCTTGTGTATTTATATAANGAAGCAGACCAGTCAGATTTAACAAGGTTCCTCCCTTCTGCAACCCAAATTGGAATTGCTTGTTTTCTACAGCTACCAAGCTGTGCTGAAGCTTTTGTGCAGGAGTTGATCAAGAGAAGTATAAGGAATATTTGATCATTATTCTAGCTTATGTTTATTAGTCATTGGAATAGATTTACATGCATATATGCCACTTAGTTCTTGTGTATTTATATAGTCTTATATCTAAGTTTTATTTTTTATATATGCCACCTTATTTATGCATGAAATTAAACATATATTTTGCTTTTTATGCAATATGAAAAGACTTGGGTGGTAATTATAAATGTAAAAAAAAAAAAAGAGAGATGGGTTTTAGATGTAAATACATAAAAGTTGGGTGGTCTGTATGTAAATGAATCTTACTTATTTTAATATTTCATTACTCTGCAGCAAAGCGAATATTAAAGCCAGACCAAGTCACGAAAGGAATGATATATATATATATATATATATAATTCATGCTTGGATTCATATACGTAATCGTTACTGATCAGCAAATATCCATGTTTTTAGATATGGTCCATGATTATATCTTAATTATAAAATGGGGCAANTATATATATATATATATATATATATATATATATATATATATATATATATATATATATATAATTCATGCTTGGATTCATATACGTAACCGTTACTGATCAGCAAATATCCATGTTTTTGGATATGGTCCATGATTATATCTTAATTATAAAATGCGGCAATGTATTTACAAATCTAATACCTCGACTTTTATTTTATTTTCTTTTTACATTTATACCACTTTCATATAAAATATCACTATTTTTAATATTTAAAAATTGAAATACATAGCTTATTGTATAAATAAGGTGATATATATATATATATATGAATTGATGTTTTTGGGGTTAGATGGGTTAAAATTCAAATTTATGACGGTATGCAAGTTTCATTAAATTTTATAATAATTCTACCATGCATCAAGCATATAAAAGTGTTATAGTTATGGCTGTTAAAAAAATTCGTTGTTCGCGAACATTCTGTGCTCGGCTTGTTAAATAGTTCGTGTTCAGCTCGTTCAATTAACGAACGAGCCGAACATGGATAAATTTTTTAGGCTCTAATTATAAACAAGCAGAATAAGAACAGCTATTTGTTCGCTCATGTTCAGCTTGTTTTTGTTTGAATTAAAAAAAAAAATCATATAATTATTTATATAATAATATATTACATATATTATTTTTAAAAATAATATATTATATACATTTACATCCAAGTTTGAATCATAAAAGTTATTGTGGTGATGTGGTTTTGCGTCTTCTTTTGCATAAATTTGATTCGGGTTCGAATCTAACTGAACATCAATTTTTTCCAATTAATTTTAACAAGCCGAACACAAACAAGAATATTTAAATCGAGCTGAACAAGAACACACTATTCACGAGCCGATTTCGAACATGAGCAATTTCAAAAAAAACTGAACACTTATAACCCTATTTATAAATGACGAAACGATAATCATCTTATCATGCATTGTGAGCCATCTAATGTGAAATTTTTTTAGGAATCAAATGATACAAAAAAAAATAATAATAATAATGATATTTTAATTTTAATCTTATGTTTAAAGATAATGATAGATGTCTTATAAAGAGATGAAAAGTTAATTCATACATCATCTACACAGTAGTGGAATCAGGCCTTTAATATCATATAATATACTAATGATTTTGCTCCTCCAAAATTTAAATACNAAAATGCGGCAATGTATTTACAAATCTAATACCTCGACTTTTATTTTATTTTCTTTTTACATTTATACCACTCAGACCTTTCATATAAATATTTAAAAATTGAAATACATAGCTTATTGCATAAATAAGGTGATATATATATATATATATGAATTGATGTTTTGGGGTTAGATGGGCTTGAAATTTTTCAGAGGGATTAAAATTCAAATTTATGACGCTATGCAAGTTTCATTAAATTTTATAATAATTCTACCAGCATCAAGCATATAAAACTGTTATAGATATGGCTGTTAAAAAAGTTCGTTGTTCGCGAACATTCTGTGCTCGGCTTGTTAAATAGTTCGTGTTCAGCTCTTTCAATTAACGAACGAGCCGAACATGAATAAATTTTTTAGGCTCTAATTATAAACAAGCTGAACAAGAACAGCTATTTGTTCGCTCATGTTCGGCTTGTTTTTGTTTGAATTGAAAAAAAATCATATAATTATTTATATAATAATATATTACATATATTATTTTAAAATAATATATTATATACGTTTACATCCAAGTTTAAATTATAAAAGTTATTGTGGTGATGTGATTTTGCGCATTCTTTTGCATACATTTGATTCAGGTTCGAATCTAACACTCTACATTTATTTTTTTCAATTAATTTTAACAAGCCGAACACGAACAAAAATATTTAAATCGAGTTGAATACGGACACATTATTAACGAGCCGATTTCGAACATGAACAATTTCAAAAAAAAAATTGACCACTTATAACCCTATTTATAAATGATGAAATGATAATCATCTTATCATGCATTGTGAGCCATCTAATGTGAAATTTTGTTTAGGAATCAAATGATACAAAAAAAAATTTAATGATAATTTAATTTTAAGCTTATGTTTAAAGATAATGATAGATAATAATGATGACATTGTCTTATGGATAGATGAAAAGTTAATTCATACATCTACATAGTAATGGAATCAGGCCTTTAATATCATATAATATACTAATGATTTTGCTCCCCCAAAATTTAAATACTTAATAATAATTTAATATTAACTATATTCTTAATTTAATAATAACATGACTTATAATAATTTAAAAAAAAAATTAGCTTATTTCAAGCCTTCTTATATTTAATTTTAACAAATTTATTGGCGAAACTGAGCATTTAAATAAGATGAATGTTTAGGTCTAACTCCAAATGAACTAAATCAGCCATTTAAAACAAGGGATAATTGCGTAGCACTAGAAATATTGCTATTCATAAAATCTAGCATCCAGATAATATTTTTGAACTACAGATTGATGTATTTATGTGTGCCATGATCAAACCAAGAATTAATGAAAAATGTGTGTTGAGGTTTGATCATGAATTTTGATATTTGACCAAGAATTTAAAAAATAGATGACAGAGATTGTAAGATTTGTAAATAATAACGTTTCAGGGGCAGTCCCCTAGCGTCGTACCCGCAGCGCCCAAAAATACGCTGCCACAACACCCAATTTAGATTCAGAACCAAGATTGGCTTCCATTGAAGTGCTACATCACCACTATGGCAGCATCTCAGGGCTAATAACTGACTTTGAGTAGTTCTTCATTTAAAAGTTCCAATTTAGGTGATTGGAAGTGTGTGCATTTTGATTTTCTCTTGTGCAAGGAAGAGGACAGCAGCATTCTGATGTTTTTAATGTGTTGAGAGGTTTGATTGTGGTATAAATTGTATAATTTTCTTGACTTTCTTCGCAATGAAATTTTGTTGCGATGCAACTGCTTGATTTTTTTCATATTCTCGAGTTTTTTTCACATTAAATCATTTTTCTTTAATGTGCTTTTGTTCAATGTCATGCAAATCTTTCATATCATATAAAAATATGATTATTTTAACTTTTAAAAAGTAAAATAAACATTATCATGCCTTGTCTAAAACAAATATTTTCATGCATAGATAAGGCGATATAAATGTCAAAAATTAAAGTTCAAATGTTAGATATGTAAATAAATTGAAATTGAGGTATACATGTAAATCTTCCCATTTTTTTAAGTACAATACACAACACTCAAATAACTCGACATTGCCTTGCATTGCCTAACAAACCCCTTGTTTTGAAAAAAACAGTATTATGCAGCAGCTATAAGATGCAGTGATAGCATCACTTCCATCAAGCATCACCATGCTAGGAAGAATAGAGCACACCAGCAAAGAATAATAATAATACGAGGCATTTACATAAATACCACAAAATTCATACGTATTTACAAATCTAACTCCTAGACTCTCATATTTACATGCGCACCACTCAAATCTTTGACATTACATTAAAAATATCACCGTCGCATAACTTTTTCAAAGTGAAATTCACATTTTCATGCATAGGTTCGCCCACAGAAAGGCATTACAAGTGTAAATATCAAAATTTAGGCATTAAATACGTTAATACAAAAGAATTCTGTGGCATATATGTAAGCTTCCGTAGCAATAGTAATCAAAAAAGGAAAAAAAAAAACAGAAGAAGAAACAGACACTGTGATTAGGTAAAAGCTAAAACAGTTACACGTTCCTTAGTTATTTTGAGATGACAACCAATACTGTAATGAAGATTAAACCATGAAACATCATTAAAGAATCATATTCTTCTTCATGCACCTTGAGAAAGGTTGGCATCCCAAGCTCTCTCTCTCTCACTCTCTCTCTCTCTATCTCCCTCTCTCTCTATCTCTAGATGTAATAGAAGGCCTCTAAACTGGAGGCCAAACATATACTAGAGTGAGAATTCTTAAACTCTTGGGAAGGCTTTTATTGCTAGACGTTTGTGTGATCTTTACAGAATTCTCTTGGTGTTGTACAGAAGAAGAAAGCTCGTGGAGCATTTACAGAAAGAAAAGTCGTTTTTAAGGTTTCTTAGGGCCTTGGCTCTTGCTTCACATTAATGCCATTGGGTGAATTGAATATTAATGCCTTCGGGACATGCAAAAAGATTTTGAAGGAAAGTAAGTTAGAAGCATATTTATTTAAAAACAATAACATTTTCAGGAGAGGATATGAGAAGTAAAACAAGTGATGAATTTTACGAAGCACGGCGTATAATAAAGCGGTTGATGCCATTTTTTACGGTCTGTTTGGGATCAATTTCGTCTTTTATTTTTATTTTTAAAAACATATTTATTTTTAAGAACAAATTTCAGAATTTTGCTACAATCATGAATGATGGATTTATGATTCATACAAACTTACTAACAGATGTAGTACTAGTGCTAGTAAAAATAAAAAAAAAAGGAATATCTTGCAAAAGAAAGCATTAGGATCTTCAAGGTTTGCAATACTGTGAAAATCAATCATGACATAAACAAGTTAAGGAAATAATTCTAAGTGCTTGGAAGCTTACTTGAGTTGTGTTTGGGAGGATGCTGGTAACAAGATCTTCGTTTATTGTCACCGGCAATGGTGGCATCTGACTCATTATTCCAGGCATTCCACTCATGCTATTTATTCACAGAAATAAACCTCCTTTAGGAAATTATATCAAAATAATGAGCAAAAACAATAAAGGCGGGGCATTTGCATTCATATCACCCATTTCTTATGCATTTATATTTATACCGCCCAAATTTTTCATATTAAAGGCGGGGCATTTGCATTCATACCACCCATTTCTTATGCATTTATACTTATACCGCCCAAATTTTTCATATCACATCAAAAATACCGCCATTTACACTTATAAAAAGTGAAATACACCTTTCATGCATAGGTAAGATGGTATGAATGTAAAAATTAAGGTATAGGTGTTAAATATATAAACATAGAGGAATTGAGCATTATGCCTGTAAATCTTCCAAAAAATATCAAGCATAGATATCATTAATTCGAAAACATGTCATACCTGTTGAGAATGGCCGTGATGTTATTCCTTGTGCGTAAAAAGAGATCAGCATTGTCTTGAACCTAAGGGAAATATGAGATGCTTTATGTAAATAAATTTGATGAGAGCTTTCAACTGTAATGAACTAGATGGCTTCATCAAGTCAGATATNGATATTGCATATTATTTTTTTTAAACAAATAATTTTTAGCTCTCGTTGTAATATGAAAAATCTAATAAAAATGGAACTTAGCTAACGGCAAGAAATTAGGCTAATTTTCAGCCCTACATGAAAATTTCAGATAGAATTCAAGNGAAGCACAGTAGAGATGTGTATCATCTGATAATTTGCACTAAAGAATTTGAGATATTGCATATTATTTTTTTAAAACAAATAATTTTTAGCTCTCGTTGTAATATGAAAAATCTAATAAAAATGAAACTTAGCTAACGGCAAGAAATTAGGCTAATTTTCAGCCCTACATGAAAATTTCAGATAGAATTCAAGCCATGCAAATTCAAACTACAGTGACGAGTCAGATAATCAGATCATTAGCCATCAAGTTTAACTGTATTAATATTTTTATAATAACTTATAAAAAACTTATCTTCACAAATCCAGCAACAAATGTTAATATATTTAATCTTAGTACTAGAGGTAGATTCACTAAGATATATAAGCACACAAAATTCAAATGAAGACAAAGAATAGTCCACCTCAGCATAGAGCATTGTTTAGCATTGAATGAATAATGGGAAAAACAAAAATAACAGGCAGCCGNAATAGTCCACCTCAGCATAGAGCATTGTTTAGCATTGAATGAATAATGGGAAAAACAAAAATAACAGGCAGCAGCACATGTTCAACTGCTGATTTAAGGCATGAAGAAAATTTGCAGTTTGGCAAAATTGTTCCTGAACTTTGTATATTTATAAATTACAAACAAAATTAGTTAGAAAGCCCTGCCCTCATTCAAAATGGTAAAAGCAAATAAATGTGGGTTACGAAAATTACNCAGGCAGCCGCACATGTTCAACTGCTGATTTAAGGCATGAAGAAAATTTGCAGTTTGCCAAAATTGTTCCTGGACTTTGTATATTTATAAATTACAAAAAAAAAAAAATAGTTAGAAAGCCCTGCCCTCATAGAAGATGGTAAAAGAAAATAAATGTGGGTTCCGAAAATTACGATCGCCTCCCCGTTAACTATCTGCATTTATTTTTATTTTTGTTTTGAGAGAGCTTTGGAGAACTCCATATGCTTCGATCCCATCATTGTTGCAAAGCCCCCAAGTAAGAGGGAGAGGAAGAGGAAGAGGAAGAACAGTGAAAAAACAATCGGCTGCCCCATTACAAGATTGTCGTCAGGCTTTTTACCCTTCAAACATGAAATCTCTTATGCTCTATAAGTGAACGGGACTATACATACGAGGAAACCAGTTGGCTCAATATTAATTAAGTTGATTAAACTTGATTAAAATATTATTGATTCTTTAATTTTTTTTCAACGTCAACAATAAAATTTGCAGATAATACATGAAAGCAAACGTGTGAATCACAAATTTAAGGTGTAATTAATTAGAGTAACTTAGCAGAAGAGTTTTCAGGCAATTGGTTCATCTACAACAACCAAGTTGAAAAAACAAAGCAATATTCGCTTTTGCAATGAAAATAGTAATATAGACATCACTTCATTTAAGAAATAGTGTCCAGTAAAATTATCTTGTCATTATTAGTCGCCATAGTGACAATAAAAAGAAAAAAATAACAAAAAATAACTCCTTACTTTTAATCTTTCAAGATTAGCTACAATCTGACCAAAAACTTGAGCATTTTCTTGGAAAAGTTGTCGAATCGCATCATTGATGACAGGAGCTGCATAGAGTAGGAGATTTTAATGAAAACAACAAAAGTAGTGGAGTTCCCATGAGTTCATAACTTTTGGAGCAAATCCCTTGATTATATTTTAGATGGCAAATAATACAGAAATAGCGTATATGAGTAAAAGAAGACATGAACTCATGGAACTTATGAGATAGATGTTCTTTGCTTCTGTAATTTTTGGAACCACATTTGTGTGCTTCATAGATTCTCAACATATTTTAAAATTTGTGTGTCAATATTGACTAATTTTTAGAATGAAAATTTGTCAGATCATTTTTGAAGATGCTTTCATGACATTTAGTCTTTTGTACTAAAAATAACAATAACATTGTGGTGTAATCAATTAGTTAAATATTAACTTTTTAGTTTTGAATCATATGAAAAAGTTATTCTAGCTTTTTAAACAACTTCACCAATAGGAACAATCAACCAAATGAAACTTAATACTAATATGCACAATCTAGCCTTTTTGTATAGAATAAAGAGAGAAGTTACAGACACAAAAAGTAATTTTCAAAACTCCATTATTAATGCCTTAGGCATTACTTCTACTATAGTTTCTAATTGTCATCATACAGGACATAACTAGTAAATTTTTTTATTCTATATTCTAGCAAATGGGAAGAACGAATTACAAGTTTAACTAAATATAATTTTGATTAATGCTTTATAGTCATTTCTCAATGAAGAGTTTATCAAATAAGACCCTAATAATGAAACATCAAACAATGTCCATACAATTTAATTAGTCCCTCCTCTAATACAATTCTTTAAAATTGTGATGTTTAGATTATGAGAAAAAAAATGGTTGGCTCCAAAAAAAATAAATCAATTAACTTTCAGATAAACCAAACTAACGACACTCAATCAGGCTAACTATATCATGACTAGCGCCTATAGGTTCCACTCACTGCTGAAACAAACGATAAGACGNGCAGTTTGGCAAAATTGTTCCTGAACTTTGTATATTTATAAATTACAAACAAAATTAGTTAGAAAGCCCTGCTCTCAGACAAAATGGTAAAAGCAAATAAATGTGGGTTCCCAAAATTATGATCGCCTCCCCGTGAACTATCTGCATTTATTTTTATTTTTGTTTTGAGAGAGCTTTGGAGGGCTCCATATGCTTAGATCCCGTCATTGTTGCAAAGCCCCCAAATAAGAGAAAGAGGAAGAGGAAGAGGAAGAACAGTGAAAAAACAACCGGCTGCCCCCTTACAAGATTGCGTCAGGCTTTTTACCCTTCAAACATGAAATCTAGTACGCTCTATAAGTGAACGGGAGTACACATACGGGAAACCAGTTGGCTCAATATTAATTAAGTTGATTAAACTTGATTAAAATATTATTGATTCTTTAGTTATTTTTTAACGTCAACAATAAAATTTGCAGATAATACATGTCAACAATAAAATTTGCAGATAATACATGTCAACAATAAAATTTGCAGATAATACATGAAAGCAAACGTGTGAATCATAACTTTAAGGCGTGATTAATTAGAGTAACTTAGCAGAAGAGTTTTCAGGCAATTGGTTCATCTACAACAACCAAGTTGAAAAAACAAAGCAATATTCGCTTTTGCAATGAAAATAGTAATGCAGACATCACTTCATTTAAGAACAGTAAAATTATCTTGTCATTATTAGTCGCCATAGTGACAATAAAAAGAAAAAAATAACAAAAAATAACTCCTTACTTTTAATCTTTCAAGATTAGCTACAATCTGACCAAAAACTTGAGCATTTTCTTGGAAAAGTTGTCGAATCGCATCATTGATGACAGGAGCTGCATAGAGTAGGAGATTTTAATGAAAACAACAAAAGTAGTGGAGTTCACATGAGTTCATAACTTTTGGAGCAAATCCCTTGATTATATTTTAGATGGCAAATAAAACAGAAATAGCGTATATGAGTAAAAGAAGATATAACCTCATGGAACTTATGAGATAGATGTTCTTTGCTTCTGTAATTTTTAGAACCACATTTGTGTGCTTCATAGATTCTCAACATATTTTAAAATTTGTGTGTCAGTATTGACTAATTTTTAGAATGAAAATTTGTCAGATCATTTTTGAAGATGCTTTCATGACATTTAGTCTTTTGTAGTAAAAATAACAATAACAATGTGGTGTAATCAATTAGTTAAATATTGACTTTTTAGTTTTGAATCATATGAAAAAGTTATTCTAGCTTTTTAACCAACTTCACCAATAGAAACAATCAACCAAATGAAACTTAATACTAATATGCACAATCTAGCCTTTTTGTATAGAATAAAGAGAGAAGTTACAGAAACAAAAAGTAATTTTCACAACTCCATTGCTAATGCCTTAGGCATTACTTCTACTATAGTTTCTAATTGTCATCATACAGGACATAACTATTAAATTTTTTATTCTATATTCTAGCAAATGGGAAGAACGAATTACAATGTTTACCTAAATATAATTTTGATTAATGCTTTATCGTCATTTCTCAATGAAGAGTTTATCAAATAAGACCCTAATAATGAGACATCAAACAATGTCCAAACAATTTAATTAGTCCCTCCTTTAATACAATTCTTTAAAAGTGTGGTGTTTAGATTATGAGAAAAAAAATGGTTGGCTCCAAAAAAAATAAATCAATTAACTTTCGGATAAACCAAACTAACGACACTCAATCAGGCCAACTATATCTTGATTAGCGCCTATAGGTTCCACTTAAAGCTGAAACAAACGATAAGACAGCCACATGGAAAGCAAAATCAAAATCTTGGCTTTACCAAAACTACTAGGGAGAATCATTGAAATCACCAAAAACACCTACCTATGCCAGAAAATCTTTTTGTCAATTAGATTTTTTAATTTTTATTTTTAGAAATAAATATAAGGGTTTCTACAAATTTGGAAACACCGCAAAAAGAGTTTTCATTTATTTCAAAATAATTACTATGAAAATGTGAAATAAATAAACATCCAAATATGTTTTTTTAAGTACAAAATAAACATCCTTTAAAGCAAACCATACCTACCACATAGATACTAAAATACTAATGAAACTTAAGCACCATATCTTTAGGAACCCATAAATGAGTGGTTGAGATGAGGGATCCAACTTATATCAATTTCATTTCGAGATCATAGCTTCCCAACCTTCCAAATTTTCAAATGGACCCTGTGACCATGTTAAGCTAAAGTATTAGGACAATGAACTTAAAAGTGATTTCTTCAAGAAAGGTTAAGTCCATGCAATGTTAACTTTGTGATGAAGACATGCG